>JAOBRF010389397.1:0-10281 GCA_027575005.1 Sphenopus marsupialis | reverse complement strand
ATGACAAGTGATGTTTACATTAATTTTGTTTTTAACTTTCATGAAAGACTCAACCTCGTGCAAAACGTAACCCGCTCATTTGAAAAGTTGTGACATCGATTTTAAATAATAGTTTTATACTCTGCATTTTGTTGAAGCTTTTGTTGACGAGCAAAACCAAATAAGCTATTTTAAACAAAACTTGAAATCTCTGAATAGAATGTTTGTACTATGAAGTCAAATAAAAGTACCTTTTTCTCAAAATTTGTGTCACGGTTTTAGTTGCTTATAAATATAACTTTGCTGCAAATGTTAACCAAAAAAATGGCTATTATCATATATAGAGTTATAATATTTTCAGTTCTTAATTGTTGCTCTGTTATAAAAGAATTTGCTCATGCTTTTAGCTGTAAGTATATTGAGTTATGGATGCACTTGGGAAGTTTGGAGAGCAAGAAAAATGCGTAAGAGTTGCTCGAGGCGCAGCCGTGCATCCATAACTCGATATACGCATGCTAAGCATGAACAAATTCTTAATTTTAGCATGGCATGCATGGATAAAATATGTTGTTTTTATCATGCATGGGAAAATAAAAAATTCATATCTTCAAGTTGTTGTGTTATTAATGTTCTTTTTATTGTGTAGACATAAACATTACCCAAATTCAGAAAACTTTTAATTGTATTCTATTTTAAAAATCATGCTGAAAGCTTGGCTGAAAATGTTGAAAAACAACTTTACCTTAGGATAAATGAAAATGGCATCAGTTAAGCTTACAAGTTAAAAGCTAACACTTGAAAAAATGTTCTTAAACCATATATGTTGGAAATTATAATTTAGAAAACATTTTAATCTTCACTGGTTTTGTTTGCTATTTTTTCTTGCTATCAATTTTATTCAATTGAATATGATAAAAATTGTTTTTTCAATGGCAATTAATTTGAGAGTTAAGAGAAAATAATTGGAAACAATAATTGGATAGGTATTAGAATTGCTATCATGAAGTTATAAAGTTGTAATGATCGCTCCCCAAGGGATAAAGTACAAAGTTTTAATTAATATCTACATAATTCTAGATCTTCTACATTCCTGCTGGTATATTTTAGTTGGTGCTAATGATAAACTAATATTTATGTTCACTCTCTATGTGACTTTATATATGTTTACTTCTGTGTGTGTTGTCTCCTGCTGTTTAAGTACAGTCCAACATCACATCAATCTTTCAACTTGTAGTTCTCCCTGCCTGATATTATTAGCTTTTGTTATTTCAGGTAAGTTGATCCCTTCTTAGTAATATTTAAATTATTTCTGTCAATTCTGTCTTTAGAGGATAAGGGAAAATAAAAGGATTGTTGATGTTATTGTTCATTAATTAATGACTGGCCAGTTCTTGTAGCTGTTTGGGAAAAGTGAGAAGATCTGTTGTATATCCTTCCTCTTACTTGAGAATCACAGTGAATGTTTTTGTGACAAACAAGGTTTCCTTTTAGTAATTTTCATTTCAGTTTTCCTCAAAAAATATTTTATTATGTTACTGAGTAACTTTCATAACCTTGGAACAATTTTCACTCATGAGCAACCAGTGTACTGCTGTCAAAAAGTCAGAAGTTGCATGATCAAAATATTCACTAGTAAGAATATGGAAAATAGCTTACTCAGGTCCAGGATGTCGTGTCATATGCTCAATATGAATAGTTTATTTTCAGTAAAATATATATGAAAAAATTCTTGATGCTGATTGGATAAGCAGATCTGTTTCAGAGAAATTTAGTGTAATTTTCTTTTGGCAGGCAGGAAGTCGTTTTAATTAGCTAATAGATCTAGATATTGAAATAAATTAGGTTAGAAACTGTGGGAAAGTTTGAGACTTGCACAATTACAGACTCTTTGAACAGGTATACTGAAGTATCATTTGAAGTGGGGGGGGAGCTAGACAGAAAAAGAAATTTTACAATTCTTGAAAGGCCAAGTTTTACTTAGCAAGTTCCAAGGATGTGCAAAAAAACCCTGAAAATCAATGTTTTAAATAGCTTATTTAACTTGTCTTAATACACTGAATCTGAACTGCAATCAAATCATATACTTATTATATTTTTATAGTCTGTAAAGAAATGAACTGTGCAAAAAGGTGTGGGGGGGGGGGGAATTATAGCATGGCACCAGAGAATCCCTGTTGAAAAACAAACTCGGAAGTTCAATCCCAAATTGAACTTGAAGTCGTGTAATTAACTATATATTAAATACTTGCATCTATATAATAGATATAAAAGATTAAGAAAAACTCAATAAATATAAGAAATGTTTACCTGGTCTTGCAGAAAATTTGGTGTTTGTACATGTAGTGGTTGTTGTACCTTCTGGTAACTGTTGATCTTCAGTAACAGAGTTTGAGCTTAGCATAACTAAATTAAAAGAAACAAAATTCAGTATTTCTGGTGCTATGCAATCCATGCATAGGAATTTAACACAAAGATATCCTTTAAATTGTATTATTTCCACCATGTGCAATGAACCTATAAAGAAAAGTAGTATATTTTCCAAAAAGTAATATTTAAAAACTAATAAAATTTGTGCAAATGCCAGAATCTTTCTGTGTTTCTCAAAAAATCTATTTTATTTAGCCTCTTCCAATTAGTTCATAATACTCCACTGCAGTTAAACTCAAGTCGGGTCAACACACAACATAACACCTCGATCGAACGAAAACAGAGAAATACTTTATCGATTACCACAAAACTAAACACACTAAAAGAACTCGTGATTAACCAAATTTCTGTGAAACAAAATCATTCAAACTCGCCATTTTGGAAAAAGTAATTAGCTTGGTGTCGACACATGAGACATATCGAGTCGAGTGGATTTGAAATTCAACTCTTCGACCGAAATTAAAAAACAGAAATACTTGACAAATTCCCACAAAACTATACAAACTGAGAGAACTCGAGATGAACTAAATTTCTGTGAAATAAAATCATTCAAACTCACCATTTTGGAAAGAGCAATTAGCTTAAATGTTGTTGAAACAAGACACAAGGCATGAAACTTTCGCTCGCTCGAGTCGAGTCAAAATTCCACTCACCAAACGAAAGAAACTATAAATACTTTATCAATTCCCACAAAACGTAACACACTAAAGGAACTCATTATTGACTAAAATTCTACAAAGTAAAATCCTTGGAACTTGGTATTTTCAACGAATTTGTAAAGTTCGAAAATAGCTTTGACTTTGTGACAGCGCTCGAGTCGCAACTCATCATGAAACACTTCTATGGCGAAAAAAACTCAAAATTCCTTACGATGAAACACTTCTAAGGGGAAAAAAACTCAAAACTCTTAGATGATTTCCACGAAACTCAAGACAAGAAATTGAATAATCTCATGGATATCTAAAACCGCACAAAAAAATCTTTGGAACTTACCGTGTTTTTTTAACTTAAGACGAAGAATTTCTCAGACAGTTCGCCTCGTGTTGGTTTTTCAGATGCGTCATGAAATAGCGATTTCAACATTCTAAGACTTGGTAATCTGATTGATTCTTCTTACAATGTTGGAGCTAATTCTCAAAATAAGGGCTCTCTTAATATATTTTTTTTTTGTCCGCAGTGTTTGCTGTTACCCCGCCTGCGCAGAACCGTCCTAGAAGAAGTCACACTTTACACAGTTCTCTGTCAGTCCGCATGTGCAGAAGCGTCCTAGATTGAGCTGAAAAGCAAAAAGGAAGGTCGAGCTGAGTTAAAACACAACCCTTCGATCGAAAGAAATATATATGTAAATGCTTTAATATGAATTCCCACAAGACTTAAACAAACTACGAGAACTCGTGAAAAGGTAATAATCTTCCAGATAAAATAATTTAAACTAACGATTTGTGAGGAGAAATTTTAAAATAGACTTCACATAGAAAGGAACTTTAACTCGCTCGAGTTCGAGTCGGCCGGGTCAAAACACAACATAACATTTACATTTTAACACTTCGATGGAACGAAAACACAGAAATACTTTATAGATCCCTACAAAACTATATTAACACACTGAAAGACCTCGTGATTAAATAAAAATCTGCGAGATAAAATAATTTGAGGAGAAATTTTTAAATAGACTTGACATTTGTGCAGTCGAGTCGGGCACTGTCTCGAGACGGGTCAAAACACAACACTTCGATCCAACGAAAACACAGAAATACGTTATTGATTCCCACAAAACTAAACTCACTGAAAGAACTCCTTAATTAACTAAACTTCTGTGAAATAGGATGGATGGATGGATGTACCTTTATTTAGAACATAAAGAAAATAGGTAAAACCTCAGGGTAGCCCCTTCAGGTCAACATAGTTGACCTGCTATCAATGAGAGCCCTGAGGTATACTCTAAAAATAAATACAATACATAACAATTTCTACTACTAAAATGATTTCAAATCTAAATAAATCTAAATAAATAAAATCATTTAAACTCACCATTTTGGAAAAAGTAGTTAGCTTAGTGTTGACATGAGACATATAAACACTTTCACTCGCTCGAGTCGAGTGGACTCAAAATTCAACTATTGAACTGAAAGAAAACATAAATATTTCATCAATACCCACAAAATTTTACACACTGAAGGAATTCACGATTAACTAAAATTCTACAAAATAAAATCCTTGGAACTTTGTAGTTTTATAGTGAAAACCAACGGAATATTAAAGTTTGAAAACATGTTATTTGGACAGCGCTCCAGTCGCAACTCGACACGAAGTACTTCGATGACGGAAAAAACACAAAAATCTTTGTACGATTTCCACGAAACTCAAAAACCTGAACAACCTCATGGATATATAAAATCCTACAAAAAAGTCTTTATTCTTCACCGTTTTTGTAGCTTAAATGGAAGAAATTCTACTGTGACATTCCGCTTCGCCTCTACTCGAGTAGCGTTGCGTCGTGGATGAGTGATTTCAACATTCTAAGAGCTGGTGATCTGATTGGTTCTCCTTAGAATGTTGGAACTAATTCTCAGAATGTGATTGGCTCTCTTACAATGTTGTTAGAATGTTTGAAGGTCGACCCTTTGTTCCTTTTTTCGCAGTCCTAGACGTAGTAGGGGGATTCCCTGAGACTGAAGCGTTTTCAACACAAAAAACCCTCAAATGACGGAACTCACACAATTTCTTTTGTGAGTTTTGTTGAAATTTGAGTGTCTGTTGTATTTTTTAATAGAATAAGAGAAAGACATTGTAAAAAAACAGCGAGATAGCCAAGGCTAATCCTCACCAAACTCAACACTATTTTTAAGCTATTTTTTCTCTTTTTTAAAATGTGCTTTGAACATATTATGTATCTGTTTAAAATGTATTTTAAAAACATCATTTTACAAATTTTTAAGGTAGTTAAAACTATTTTATAAAAGAAATAAAAATAAAATATTTAAAGCCTATTAGGTACCTATTTTTGAACTATAGGTAACAACAAATCTTACTTTCAAAAATAGTTTTAACAGACTTTAAATATTGTTTAAATAGTTTCAAAAGCTGTTTTTAACATAGTTTAAAACTGTTTCAAACCCATTTTAAGGAATACCACTCTAAAGGAGCTATTTAAAACATTATTGCTTTGTTACATAAGTTTAAAAACCTTATAAATACCTTTTAAATGAACTGGCTGTTAAAAAAAGAGTTAAAATAATTATGTGCAATAATTGAGGTCTATGGAATCTAAGTTTGCATTTTTTTCAACCCGGTTTCCTGCAAACAATTAATCGGGTGACGGAATTGCACTTTCAATGGGCTAAAAATATAAAACTTAAGGCTTTTCAGAATACATATATTTAATTGAAAATACATACGTATCAAAATCAGTTGTTCATTTCTGCTTCACTGTTGGTTTGTTAAAAAATGCCAGCTGGTTTTTGTGTCTCTTAGTCTCAAAGGGCTAAAAATATAAAACTTAAGGCTTTTCAAAATACATATATTCCATTGAAAATACATAATTATCAAAATCAGTTGTTCATTTCTGCTTCACTGTTGGTTTGTTAAGGAATGCCAGTTGTTTTTGTGTTTCTTACTCTCAATGGGCCAAAAATATAAAGCTTTTAAAAGGCTTTTAAAAAGATTTAACTATAGTTAAATTACAATTAAGAACAATCTCAAGACAAAAGCTAAATCACTGCTAAAACAGTTTTAATTGCTTTATCATTGTCGAAATGAAAAAATATGTATAACTAAAAATGATTATCAAAAGCATTTGTACATTTCTGCTTAAATACTGTCAGTTTGTTCAGGACTGCAAAAATAGTTTTTCCTATTTTTTTTGCAACTTTTTCCTTGTCATATATATATCTAAAATAAAAAATTATGGATTCCAGTTAGAAAAATGCATAATTTAAGCAACTAACTTTAACATTCTTTTTTGATGTACATTACGGCAACCATAATAAAGTGATTAAATATTTTCTAAAGAATGTGCATGTGCTAAATAAAATATTGCAAATCTTAAAGTCATATCAATGCAGAACAAGTATGATATATTGGAGTTGTAAAATGATGGTTATTTTGTTCTAGTGAGGAAATGATATTAATTTCAACATCATTTATAGTATAAAAAAGCCAAATTATATATTCGTGATCAGATCAAAAAATCATTTTAGAATCTGTATTTTGAATAGGATTTAATTAGGATGTCTATATACTGTTTTTTTTTGTTAAAAACTGTGTACATTACTGACCATTTTAAAAGTATTTTGAACAGCATTATCATCAGAGGTAGTCTCAAATAGCATAAAAATAGTCTATTTAAAATCTGTTTGAAACAAAATGCAAACTTTTTGCCATAGAGTAAAAACTAGTTTTACTACTGTTCAGACTTGCAGTTGGTCTACTTGATAATAAAAAATGCATTTGTGATTAGAATAAGCATTTCTGTTCAAATAGGTTTTAAATTTACTATTTCATAACTAATTTTTAAACATTATGATTTGTATTCAAAATTCAAATAGATTTATATACTGTTGAAATGCTGTTTTAGAAAAACTTCAGCTCATGTTATTCAAAATACTTTTTAATTAGCCCCTTGTTATTCTATTTTAATGTCTTGTTGATATATTTTTGTATCCGAAATTGATTAAAAGTAGACTATTTAAATGTTGTTTTGAAAAACTCCAGTGATTTTGTTGTTCAAAACACATTTCCAATAGTTCTTTCTGTTGAAATAAGTTTTAAATTTACTGCTTTATCCTTATTTTAAAGTTTGCACAGTGAATTAAAATTGTAACTGTATAAAAGAGGCTATTCATAATCTGTTTATAAAAATCTGAAGTTGTCAAAGAATATTACAAATAGCTATTTGAATGTTGTTTCAGAAAAAAATAGAAAAATAGGTCTATGATTCTAATATATGATTGTAATATATATGATTCTAATATTATATAGCTAAACATATTTTAAATATATGGGTGTTTTTTAAAATGTCACAAAATAGCACAAAAATAGGCTATGATCATGTCAAAATAGTATTTAAATCATGTAAATAATAGTTATAAAATACAGTCATTTGCATAAGGATGGTCTATCATTACTATTATTATTATTATTTCTTGTTCTTATTTATTATATATTTCTAAATTTTAAATTCATACAGTACATCTCTTTTTTAAATCTGTTTTTTGGAGTTTCACTATAGTTTTAATCATTAATTCCTAGGTACTTATTTGTCTTGGTGTAACTAGTACTTGATTTCGTGCTATACTTGTAATTTTACTTTATCAGCATGACACAGCTAACAAACAGTTTCCCAAAACAACCTAAAGTAAAGTGTATATGTAACACATGCTTGTAATTGGATAAAATTTGTATTATTTTCCAAATCTCAGTGTTGTCTGTTTCGCAACCTGTGCAGAAATGACTGATACACAACTGGGAAGGTTCCCTTAACAATGCATTAAGTGTAGTTAAAATAAAGATTAAAACTGCTCGTAAACCATGAAACAAATTACAACAGACTATATGGAGTGAGAATGAAACTCACACGATCCAAATTGATGGCCACAATCTCCATTTTTTGGGCTTTGTTTGAAATCTAATCACATATTTTTATAAGCAGTTGCAGATTGAAAGTCAGTTGTAAGTTCTTTAAAAATCTCCTTTTTTCTGTTTATAGTTTTCTCTGTTGAACCAAGCCTTCCACTCCTCAAAGGTTTTAGTCAATGTTTATTATACTGAAAAGTTAAAAAGAGGGTCGAGTCGAGTCAAAACACAACTCTGTGATCTAAAGAAAAATATATAAATGTCTCATGAATTTCCACAAGACTAAAGACACTAAAAGAACTCTTGAACATCTAAAAATATGGCAGATAAATTAATTTAAACTAACGATGTTTGAGGAGAAATTGAAAACTTGACATAGAAAGAAACTTCAATTCACTCGTGTCGGGTCGGGTCAAAATACAACACTTCGATCGAACGAAAATACAGAATTCTTTATCGGTTTTCACAATAGTGAACACACTAAAAGAACTCTTTATTAACTAAACTTCTTTGAAATAAAATCATTCCAACTAACCCTTTTGGAGAAAGTAATTAGCTTATCAGTGTTGACTTTCACTCGCTCGAGTCGAGTGGACTCAAAATCGAAAGAAAATACAAATATTTCATCAATACCCACAAAACTCGAGACACTGAAGGAACTCACGATTAACTAAATTCTACAAATTAAAATCTTTGGAACTGAACCGATGGAAACTTACAGATATCTCAGAATATTCAAGTCACGTCGCATTCTCCGTGCAGAAAGGCCTCCACTTAGTACTATGTGTATAGTACTATAGCGAGAAATAACTTAAAACATTTTTCGGATTTGGCTAGATTTGGCGCATCTGAAATTTGCGATAAAAAAGTCATTGAAAGACATTGCTATATACGAAAATATTAGGAGATTCACTCTCCTCGGGAACATCTTGAGTCCGCCAGATTGGATTTCTACTTCAATGTCACAAGATTTGGAAAACTTTTGGAAATTAAGGCCCTCTGACTGTTCAACATTTTGAAAAATTTCCTCACTACCTGGGAAAATAGGTATACGCTTACACACTGACAGCCTAGACGGAACAGGGAGATTTCCTGAGAGGTTAAAATGAAGGTTCCTAAAATCATTGAAAATAGCGGTGTTTTGCGAGTAAAAACACAACAGGATGCAAGAATCGAACTTGCACATCACTGAGGATGGCTCCAGCTCCAGTTTTAGTGTCTTTTGTTGCAATATTTTCAATAGTGGGAATATTAAAAATAAGTGTAATTACAATATTTAGAAGGGGAAAAACTATTAAAAAGTATATCCCACTAGATGTTTAAGTGAAACTTAATTCGGCTAAGTTTTACCTAAGCCCCGTGCAAACGGTTTCAAGATTTACTCTTCAACATATTTCGATTTTGTGGTTAATGGGAAATGGAAATTTGTCGATAAGGCGCAAATGGTTTAAAGATTAACTCTTCAACATATTTCGATTTTATGGTTAATGGAAAATGGAAATATGTCGAAATACCCGCGCAAACGGTTGAAAGATTTACTCTTCAACATATTTCGATTTTATGGTTAATTGAAAATGGAAATATGTCGAAAGACACGCGCAAACGGTTTGAACAACTTCAACATTTTCGAGAACAAAAGCAAAGTCTAAAAATGAATGTTTAAGGAAAGTTTAGACTTAAAAACTTTTTCTACGTCTTTAGATTTTTTTCAACATGTTCCAACATGAAGACCGAAAACAGCTAAAATCAGTGTGTTGACCTGGGTTTTCGCCATGTCGCCAAAGGCTTATCTTTGATCAAACGAGGGCTCAAATCTACAGAAAACGTTAGTTAGCCTGAAAGTAGAGTTGAAAATTCGGTCAGAAACCCGAGAAATCTCGGGTGGAAAACCGTCACCTCGAAATGCACTCCGACTCGCTCGAGTCGAGTCCATAGTAAACCTTTGGAGTAAAATGAAAAATATAATCCATGGACGGATTTTCGCCAGACTTTCCACAGTCGATCATCTGGTCCGGGTCTCGGATCGTGGCTAAAAAGATTCGGCTCCTCTTAGCGCAAGGATGACACGCAAATTCGTGAAGCGTTCCAAATTTTTTCGCATTTTGGAGGCTGCTACTGGCTGCACTTCAAGTGTAGAAGCAGCGCAACGACAGAATTCGACGTTACGGTGACGTTATTTGAAGGAATATGTCCGGCATCAGGCGACAGCTTGAGCGAGAATCGTTTTAGATGTAGTTTGGAATGAGACATTTACCAAACTACACAACTTTTCTTCAAATTCTATACAATTTCAAGCTGTTT
>JAOBRF010386064.1:0-10300 GCA_027575005.1 Sphenopus marsupialis | reverse complement strand
TACAAGGGAGTGATCGCTAATCTGGACATCGACTACCCCTGATGATAGTATTCTTTTCTTGTTGTTTGTAAGAATGATTCCCCTCTATTATTTTGTGGCTATGTGCGTTGTAAATATTGGAGGACCTCATTTGTGATCATGCCCAACACAGGGGTAGGTCTACCAAATCTCGGAATCATATCCGAGTATCTACAGGGATATGCAAGGCTACGAAGCAGCATACACAGTCCCTCCATACCATCGCTCACCAAACCTTGATAGCATGTGAATGAGTTTGGGATCTGTAGTGCATTAGCAAGCTTAGGCAAATCACTTTTTTTGACTCTGAATTCAGCAATACACTCTGAGTCTGCCATTTCAACAAGGTCAAAGCGACCGTATTCATCGTACGGTAAATCTAGATTTTTGGAGCGATTTTCCTCGTATAAAAAAACAAATTCTTCATCTGAAATAACACCATCCATATAGCTAACGACCAAAAGCTCTCGAATCTCTCTGAGAGAACTCATTGCATCTAAACTGTAGCCAAGTCAAAAAGATCCTCGATCGTCACCTCCACTAAAACTTAAAGTTATTTCTCCCGCCAAAACGACGTCGCTTTAACCCCAAGCCCCCGCGGCCAGAGTTACCGTCCTCCATGTCGCCGTCCTCGGTAACTTAAGCTCCCTAGTTTAATAGTTAGCACGCCCGACTAATAATCCAGGGAAACGTGGGTTCGATTCCCGCTCAGGGAAAAACACCAATTTTTTCCGATAAGTGCGTTGGAAAGAAAAATACTTTTTATTTCCGCATTTCATTTTGATAATAGAGCTGATTTGAAAAATACTTTAATTTTTGTATACTGTCAAACTATAAGGGACCTTTATTTTAAAATAGTTTTATTCAAGTAGCTAACTTGATAATGTCATTCTCCCATTAGGTAGCAATATAAAAAAAATTTGTCCACTTAAGTAAGTTAGTAAGTAAGTAAGTAAGTAAGTAAGTTAAGTAAGTTAGCTTGTGTGTGTTTGAAAGGGCATGATTGTATACAGGTTCGAGTAACTTTATTGGTACTGTAGGTTGGGTATACTGTGCTTCTGATCTTTTCACACAAACCTATTTTTTTCATTAACTGCAGTTTGTAGATAAGATATTACTGACCGCTTGGGTACAGTACCATAATTACAACCAATATACTTCAACTCATCCTCATCCTCACAATATAATGTACCAAACTGAGTTTCTTTGAAATATGTTTTAGCTTTTTCTTGAAATCTTCTGAAAAGCTCCGGGTCAGGAAAAAATTTAATAGGATTATACACTGAATTACTTTTTACACCTTTTACAGAAAATCTTTTGCGTTTAGGGTCCCTTTCTGATTTTAGTTGAGGCTTTCTGTTACTTAAACTATCAACTGCCTCAGGTTGAATTCCAGCTGACTTAGGTTTGTGCCATTCCTGAGGCATAGATGTCTTTGATGATATTTCAGGATCAGTATCAATTTTTAACATACTGTAGTGTGCTGCCTGGTACAACAAATTCCCTGGCCAGCCTTACATGAACAGGGTTGTTCTTGTACTTCATCATTTTAAAGAGAAATCTTTAAATATGAAAAAAGAATAGTTTATTACTTTGTAAAAATATTTGCTTTTACTTGCAATACTAGCAAGCAAACATTTTTAAAAAAAGTTGTTTGGTGTTTGCTTTATAATTGAATTATTTTCTCAATATTCAGAAAGTCGTGCTCTTTTAAAATTTAAATCAGTTAATAAATAAACACTAGTTTCTTATTTAGAATCTCACTAAAGTCAACTGATGCTTGCAAACCTTGAGTATTCAAATGCCTATGGAAAAGCTATAATTTATGGCATAAAATATATCTTAGATCAAAAATAAAACAAAATGTTGAATTTAGAAACAAGAAGTCCAAACACCATGAACAATATATCCAGTATGAAGTAGCTCAAGGATCCTTTTTAGTCTCTATATTGTTACCTTTGCGCTAACCAATTTTATTCCCGCTTTTTGCTGATGAAACAATTTATTAGAGGCTTTAAGATACAGAAACGCGGACGCCTTGAAAAACGTCATGGTCGAAGCGGGTTTGGGTCGAGAAATACGATGTCTGCCGCGGTAAAATTGATAAAGATTTTGTTTGAAGCGGCGAGGAAGCAAAACTTTGTTTTGTCGTTCGTGTCATTGGCTCCATTTAAAAAAACTCGTGAAGCGTTGTGTATGGGTCATGCCAGCGGATGCAGAGTTTGTTTTACTTTATGAAGAAAACACTTCAGATAATTTAGATTTTCCTTACGACGATTATCCAAGGTTCAGTTTGCAGGAACAAAATGCAGCTGATTGCAAAGCTAATTTTAGGGTACAAAAGCATCATCCAACTCTGTGCGCTCAGGTGTTTTTCCCATCTCTCTCAGTTCTTGCGTTTCTTGTCTCTTAAATCGTTGGTTCAGTATGACAATATGATGACGAACTGACCACTTCTCTACAATGAAGTGAGGATCTTGTACAGCGTTCAGATTATTCGCAATTTTCTGTCACATTCCACTACGCTGAGTAGATTTCTTTCTGGCACTAAATGGATTGACAAATATTATCTCTTTGCATAACACAAGGTCATGCACTAGTGTCAAATTCATTATTCTGAAATGAAATGAAAATGAATTTTAAGGTAAATTAACTTTTAATTTTGGTGTCATTGTTGACTATTTCTACAGAATCTGAGGCTGCAAATTTTTCAGGACTAGTTTCTTTTAAAACCCAGAGCAGGCCAAATAAAAGTGGACTGATTCAAGTTAAATTTGAAAGTGTAAGACGAGGATAAAAAATTCAAATTTCCTACAAAGTTAAGTCGTTGTAAAATGAAACGTTTTATATTTCCGTACAAAATAAAAACAAATTGAAAATAAATATTTTAAAGCAACTTCCAGGTTACAGCAAAATGAAAAGTAAACCAAAATAAAATAAAAATACTTTATACTTGGGTTTTATGCTGGAGGCCATTCTGTCAACACTTCCGACACTGCAAGTTTGGCTGTTTATCTACAGCACAGACACCAAAACTAACTTTTTACATTAAAACTCCCAGTAGCATAGAAATTGTGTCAAAAAATGTCAAAACAGTCAAAAATGATATAATTGTTTTCACGTTTTATCTGAAACACGAAAACCCCTCGAACCGCGTCCGTGACAAACAACAACGCGCAATGTTTGACATAGTGACATGCGCAGTGACATTTAAATGTTGATTTTTACTTCCGGTTGCATCCAACGACGTCCGCGTCTCTGTATCTTAAAGTCCCTATTTTAAATCATAGTCCTTGGAAGAAGTATACGAAATTATAAAATGATGAACTTTCAAAACAAACAAGTTACTATAACTTGATAATTTTACAAACCAATAGAATAGAATTTTCCTTTATTTTAACTTAAAATATGTAAAGCCTCGGGGTAGTCCCTTCAGGTCAAAATAGTTGACCTGCTATCAATGGGAGCCCTAAGGTATAGTCTAAAAAATAAATACAATGCAGAAAATTTTAAATAACTAAAATGATTACTTACCTAAAACTATATAAAGTTCTTATTTAAAACTCATTAAGCATTGATAATGAGACAACTAGAGTAAATAAATCTGTCTGTGAGTAAAATTTACAAGAAATAATGGAAGTGATGAAACAAAGTTCAATTCACTTGATTTGAAAGCAGATCATAAAATGTTTTCTACTCAAGATATTTGAATCGAACCGACCTGTAAGCGATGCGGATCTTCGTTCTTTAGCGACTTAAAACATTTGCTCTAATAAACACAGTATCCTCCTCTTCCCTTTTATCGACTTGAAAAAAGAGAAAACTTGCGAGCGTACGGCTCAATAGAAGGTAAAAAAAATAACATAAAACAACTTCATGAAAATTTCACTTCAGCAGTGCCGAGTGATTACTATATTTACCTTCGTAATCTTTGATAAGTCCTTCATAGAAAAACTTATAACCTTTGACTATACCACTGTTTGGTGCTTTGTTAGCACTGGTGAACCTATGCACGTATGCTATTGTTAATTTTGGGTTATTTTTCAATTCGATTAATTATCTACCACTAGGAACATACGCGGCCTTCTTGGGTGACTTGGATATGATGTTTGCGCAGTTAGCCTTACTTTATAATAAATTAAAAAGTATGTTTAATGCATGGGGGAAAAAAAGAGAGAAGTGGAGAGAAGGATACACATATAGATATACATATGTATACCCCTCTCTCTCTCGCTAAAAATAAAGGATAAGTTGATATACAAGATTGTTTCGTGTGCAAGATAAATAAAACAACACTCAGAGTAGAGTGCTTGTTAATACTGTAAATTGTTTTAGGTGCTTTTTAGAAAGATATTTTGTGGGTTTTAATCTAACTGATAACGGGATATTGTTCCAGAAGTATGAGCCAATAACGGTAGGACAGAAATTTCGTATATTCGTTCTGAAAGGTTTCAATGACGTTTGTTAGTTTGTTACACTACGAGTAGAGTAATTATGTTGGTCAGTCACATAGGATAGATCGTATTTGTTGGTTTTGCCGTTATGAAGATTATCATAAAACAAATTAGTTTCTATGTAATTTAACAACATCTGAGAACTTTAAAAGACTTAAATCGATATAGTGAGGAGTTTTGTGATCATGTAAAGTTGTTGATGATAAGGCTAGCTTTGTTTTGGAGTTTTACAATTGAATCTAACGGACTTGAGTAATTTTTACCCCATAAGAGGCAGCCATTAGTTAAGTATGGACATACCAGAGAATAGTAAATACTGATTGCTATCAATAATCACTCCTAAGTACTTGATGTTATGTGTTTGTTCGATGACTTGATCAGCCAACATCACTGGAGGATACAAGTTGTGATTCACTTTTCGTCGTGGATGAAAAATGACATACTTTGTTTTTTATAAATTAAGTGTTAACTTATTCGAGGAAAGCCAGTCATAAATTTTTTGTAACTCCATAATCACTTTTTGTATTAAGAAATCTAAATCATGTCCATTGACAGTTAATGAGGTACATACCTGCCAACCCCCAGACTTAAAAAACCGGGAGATGTTAGGAGAGGGTTTTTTTGTTTTTTTTTGGGGGGGGGGAGGAGTGGGTGGCATTACCAGGGAAGTTATGTGGGGGTGGAGGATAGTAATGCAGGTACGGTGGTTTCAAGGTCTGTTCTTAACCCGTCTATTGTATCAGATTTGTAAATCACACAGTTTTGACACGAGGATGTGGGCATTCAAAAAAACAAATAAAATGAAAACAACCAATTTTTTACTTGTAAAGTCTTACAAATTGGTATCTATAGTCTCAAGTGTGACGAGACGTACTGAAATGCTAGTGAATGTGGGGCTTAATAACGCGGGTTTGAAACATGCAGTGTAAATTATTATAGGAAGAATACCAAGGGACAAGCTGACATTTTATGACTGAATTGTGAATCCGTTCCCTATAAGTAAACCTACACTTTTTTCAATTTTTTGTACGACAGAAAATGACCAATTGTCAGAGATTGTCCCCGTCTAATGTGCCTTGTTATACTTTTTTATTGCCCCTTTTGCGGCGACAAGGACATTGGGTGGTAGATTGACGCCACATGGATAGTTGGCAGACTCCATCTTTATCGTCAGGATACTCCCCAGGGTTTTATCCTGATCAAGGCATGATCTTGTGGCAGTGACATTCTTCTTGATCATAGAGAAGACCCGTTCTTCGCCCGCGTTTGAGTGACGTATTGTTAGTACCAAAAGGGCAATCCTGGATAAACGGGGGAAACGCATTCTTCCGTCTGGGATCAAAAGATCTTGGAGATGACGTCTGGTCTTAGTCGGCTACCATTTTTAAGTTTTGCTAATTGTCGGATCGAGTCGGGAAGCCCATCCTCATCCATCGTGTTAAAGTGGCTGACCTCCAGTGAAAGTTCTTCTAGCTCTTTTGCAGACGAGAATGGTAAAAGGTGTGGGTACCTACAAATTCATGACAAAAGGAATTTGTTACAACTGGTTTTAATAATTTAGGCGCTTACATGAAAGTAAGTGAGCGATCGACAACTCGCAGGGTGCTGAAGAGGGGGGTGTCCATCACAAATCACGAACTAATTTTTCAGGTTTTCACGAGTCAAGAAGTTAACAAATTTCTCGTTTGATAATGTGATAAGTTGTGCAGTAGTGTAAGAAATTCACGCATCAGGGAGAAAGAAGTTGAAAATCACGAATCACGGCACTCAAAATTTGCAATTCGCGAATCACGAACCAAAATTTTGCCAAGTCACGGATCACGAAATACCTGTTCACCACCCTGAACTCGTATAGCCGTCAATCAAATAGACGGTCGTATTACGGTCGCCCCGTCAATAGCTTACTTCAGTTTTTCTTTATTTCTACTAACAACACACATTCTCTCCAAGAGTATAGTCCCTGATGGCGGTTGCGCAGTTTGATGGAGGGTATCATCAAATCGAAATGAGATTGTTTGGCGAATTTTGCAGCTGTTAAGCAATTTACAGAATACCTTTGTACAAAGTAATGCGCCATGGATGTCGTTAGCTTCTCCCTGTCCTCAAAGTACACCAGCTCAGCGTTCATCAGAAGCTCATCAGTCAATGGTATTTTAGTGACGGCGTATTGCAACGATTCTTGGAAGAAGGACTTTGTTCCCATAAAGAAGGTTGTCCCATCTTTTTCACTGACATCTCCGTTATTGATGAACTTGTTTAATGTTGTTCGTGTTAACAATCCGACGTCTATTTTGGAATCTGAAAATTGTAATCACACTGTATTTGTTCAGCAACAGCAATACCTGATTAGCTCAAGGTTGCAATTCTGGCATAATTATCCGCAGGCAACCTTAATGGACTATAATAAATGTGCGCGTGCATAGGTAGTCGAGTAACATTTGGCATTCTAAATGCTAAGAATGCGGAGAATGAGTGCATCTGATAGTTGAGTAACACTTCAAAAGGGAGTAAAGCGCGCTGAAATCAGTTTTGTTGCATTAAAAATATGTAGAGAGATGAAATTATTATTTTTGTTTTATAATTCTGTCCTTCCCCGCTATTCTTATTTAAAATGTACTCTTTGATAGGAGAAAATTCATACCTGCTAGGTA
Organism: Sphenopus marsupialis; assembly: GCA_027575005.1. Classification (NCBI taxonomy): domain Eukaryota; kingdom Metazoa; phylum Cnidaria; class Anthozoa; order Zoantharia; family Sphenopidae; genus Sphenopus; species Sphenopus marsupialis. Next base: position 3,177 of record JAOBRF010386064.1, on the reverse strand, counting down.
TTGGTCGGTGTCAAGGAGGTGCTGGAAGGAGATGGATGCGTTTACCACGGCGGTAGGTACAAACTTGCAGGACAACAGTTTCATAAATCTCATAAGAGAAGAATTCACGGCGCCGATAGGCGGGTCTTCTCGTTGTAGGAAGAGATTCAGCTGGATGAAAACTTGCAAGGCGGACTGATAAAACATCAGATAAACTTCTGTCATGGGATTGCTGAATGCTGTGTGAATACGCTTGAAACTGCTGACCGGCTCATCTTCAGAAAGGAAGTAGGACTTGAGGCTGGCGTACTGCTGTAGTATACGGGTAACAGCTTTTTCGAGGCTCACCCACCGGGTGCTTACGTACTTTATTATTTTTCTAAATTCTTGATCACAAAAGTCGGTGTATTCAGCTAGCTTAGACTTTCTCTTGGTGGAATGATCGAACCAGTAGAAAATATCTACAACGAGGTCTTCCACGTCGAACCCTGTCACAGTAGTGAAGGCTTTGGCCCCTTCCGAGGATGCGTTGTGCACCATGTTCCACTGGCACCTGCTAAAATAGACAGAGTCATTCTGCTCCAATACCCGCGTCATGATGCTGTTGTGCTGCCCCACATTGGTGTTCTTGCTGTCCACGCAGTTTTCCCCATGGGATTTCAAGGGTGCTGAGGCAACTGTTAATCTCTTGGAAGAGTATTTCAGCAGTACTGCCACTGGATAGGCACATGTCCTGGAAGCCGCTCTTGATCTTTTCAGGTTGGCGTCATATATCTTGACGGTGAAGGGGGTTCTGCTTTTTCAGACCGTTGTCGCTGGACCCATCAGTAGCCAAGGAATACGGGCAATTTTTCATCATCTCCACGAGAGACGTTCTATGAATAATAATTTATATTAAATTTATTATTTAGATAATTTATGTAACCACTTGGTATTCCCTGTTTTACAGAGAATGGTTTATACATTACCTGAAATACGGCTTTAGAGCCTCATTGACAATACACGTCGTCTTTGTTCTACCGCACGCATACGATTTAGCGATTTTGGAGTCAGGGAAAACCTTCTTGAATAGCTGGTTAAACTTGTCTGCAGCTGCGAACGGTATGTTGTTATTTACCATAGCCATAGCCACTTTTACTTCCGCCGATATAACCTGAAGACAAAGTGTAAAGTCAATTTCTCGTGAATAATCAGAAAACGCAAGAAATGCGAGCTGCCTGTTATAGCTGTCATTCAGTCTTACCTCGTCAGTGTTATTTTGAGCTGAAGCACAGGCCTGAGGTAGGGTTGGCTGCTTCTTTAGTTGCTCGGTCCTCTTCCTGTGAGCTTCGGCATGAATGTGCATTCTGACGTCCCTTGCACCTTGCTTTCCACAAGACAATACTCGGTTGCACACAGTACAGCGGAATGAATTGGGTGCACCTTGCACTACGACTATGCATGACCAATCCTGGGTCCAGTTACTGGAAAACTTAGTTTTATAACGAAACGAGCCTGATATCTTGGACTTCTTGGGGTACTTCGAAGGCGATGGCAGTGGGCTTGGCTCTCGCTTCTTTAACATCGTTGGTGATGTGGGAGTTGTTGGTAGAGGAAGAGGCATTGCAGCTGATTGTTTAGGAGGAACTGGAACCACGGGAAGCAGAGGCACAAAATGGTTCGGTGACCATCCTTGAAGGTTGAAATTACTGATGTGAGTCCACATCATGTAGGCAACCTTGGACTGACGCAGTTGAGATGGAGTGACAAGTACATTAAGATATTGCCGATTGACAAGTGACCCTTTCACTTCTGGATACACGGACCGGATAGGAATGCGTAGTACATTACTTAGTGCAAAAATATGCCACATGCCAGAATAAGTACCTGGCTTGATTGTGTCGACAATCCCCTTCTCAAAACCCTCCATGTGACGTTCTGCCTTTGATTTTCCCCTCGACGTATCAAAGCTACTGTCCAACAAAGAGTCAACATAGTTATCAAGACCTGTTAACTCCTTTAGAAACAAATTACTCAGATATTTGTTCTTGTTCAGGCATAGCTCTAAAAATGTACGCATTCGTAGTTCAACGTGCATCGTTTCATCACCACAAAGAATTCTCGACACTGCCCGGAACAAGCAATTTCCATCACCATATGTTTGCTCTGGCACGTGACCAGTTGGTCCATCACTTGGGAATACTTTTTCCGCGATGGCATCTTTGAATCCTGTAGAAGTTAAAAAAGTAATCCAACTATTATTCTTTATCCCGCAATTTGTTTTATTGCTCACTTCTAGGTTTGAATCGGAATAGGAGGTAGAGGGCGACGGTTGTATAGTGGCCGGATCCACAATCAAAATGATACTGTCTTCCCCTCCCTTTGAAAGAAATCTCTTAACGTAAAATGTTCAGTACCGTTGTAAATTGTAATATCTTAAGCTCACCATGAACCATATCATTTATCAAACTCTTTGGCATGTGAAGTAATATTTCTCAAACTTATTAACAATTCATCAATTTAAAACAAAGGAAATCACAACCATGACCATGGTTTGGAAATGTGATCTTCATTAGTGTCGCGAACTTGGGGCTAACTGCCGACACCGAGGGATGTGGAGGTCCAAATCCGCCAGTTAAACCATAGAAAATAACGATCTTCGTAACGTAAAATACCAGATTTTATTCACAAGTCGTCATTTACCGGTAAAAACTGAAGGAAAGAGAAAATCTAAAGCAAAATAAAAATAGACTCCGAAATCAATGTTTGTGACAATAAAACTAATCAAACTACACTTACGTCTGACGTCTCTCCAGTGACTCTAATAAAGGATAAATATAAAAATGAACTCCAGAATTGAACTCGTTATTGCTCCGAAAGCGATTAGAGATAGAATGAACAACACGTGCAACGTAAAGCGTGAAAAAGAAACTTAATATCGTGCAATTTGATACATATAGGAACGTCACAATTAGCATATATTTTTACGATTTTATTTCCTCGTTTACTCCTTAGTTTTAGTTTCGATTGAGAAGATATATGAAACACAAGAGACAGTGTTTCATCACATTTCCTACAAAAGCCGAGAAGGGACTTTCGAGAAGCTAAATTTCCGAGAACCTAAATTTCCGATAAGCTATGGTGACTAGTGCAGACCATGAATGCGTAAACAAAGGCTGGCGAAAGCCAATTTCTACTAAAAATACTCAACAATTTCAA
>JAOBRF010383842.1:0-10310 GCA_027575005.1 Sphenopus marsupialis | reverse complement strand
TAGAAATGGCTTGATTTTGATATCCTGTTCTAAACTAGCAACCCCAATTTTCTACCCTATTATATTAGGAAATGAATTTTAAACAGAGGTCAGACCTGTGAATCAGGAAAAAAAATCATGTACATCAAAACCCAATCAAATCAATTCTCATCTGAGAAGAATTTTTGCATCCTGTACTAAACAGTTTGTAAATGTTGCAAAGTTTAAGATCCTGTTCTAGACAAAAATTTCCATGATTTATACACCCTGTTCTAAACTGGACGGTCTGAAAACCATACCCTTGGCCTGAACAGCGGCACATAACCGTATAGTCAATATATGGGAATACCCCCTCCGGAGATCTGTGGGGAAACGCTGGTGTTTTTGTCTGGCCACCCCTGCCTGAGTAGAGTGGTTAGGACTCTCAGATCAGCATCAGTTTCTTTCGCTTTTTTTATCTCTTGCAGTGTTTCACATCTGATCGGGAGAAACTACGTCATTTCAACTTGCTCTGTTTCGACTTCTGTTGGAGATCTGATTCCTCTTAGTCAATCTCTCTCACACAACTGTTTTAGGAAGGTATGCCCTACTCAGCATGACCGCAACAATTATACAACTCTGTTCTTTTTTTGTACACCACTTTAAGGTCAAATTTCTGTAATCGCAGTAGCATGCGTTGTAGTCGCTTTGGCGCATCAAGTACACTTTTCTTAATAATGCTGTCTAGGGGTTTATGATCGGATTCTACCAGCACTTTCCGGCCGTAAGTGTAACCTTCAAACTTCTACGCGCCAAACACAATGACCAAAAGTTCCTTTTCTATTTGCGCGTACTGAGCCTCAGTGGGAGTCAACGAGCGAAATGCGTATGCAGTAGGGTGTTTGTTTTGTAGGAGGCAAGCACCAAGGCCACTCTGGGAGGCATCGCACTGGAGAACAGTAGGGAGGTCAGGTTGAAGAACTTTAACACTGATGCTTGTGCTATTGTTTTCTTAATCTTCATCCCAGAAACACTCCGTGTATCTTAGGTAAGTTTTGTGGTTTTGGTTCTCTGTATTGGGCGCATGGTACTTTTTGGTCTTGTCGGTCTGATATTTTCCGCCTCAAAATTCACAATTTTCTTTATTTCTTATTAGTCTCTCTAGCGGAAGCTTTTCCATCAATTTGATTCTCGATCAAATTACCAATCCACTACATTCGCAATCTTCCGGTAGTCTGCCTGGCCGCATGTCCAAACCATAATCCGTCAAAATGATTGAAATACACTTTCCAGATTAATAGAAGTGAAGCTCGACAGAAAATATTTTTTTATGGTTGGAAAATGTAACATGTGCACATAGATAACAAAAAGTGAAATTAAATTCTGTTTTTTACTTTGGTAGTACAACTTGAGCGCTGGAACGCTTTATTTTATAGTTTTTTGAAAACTGTACACAAAGCACAGAATATTTACTCTCTGTTTTAAATAGACTGTGAAACTTATTTCAATAATATGTAACAAGTTACTAGTAAAACTAGAACTGCAACCAGGATCAAACGAATTTGTTAAATGCTTTAGACTGATAGCCGAAAACTTATGTTTTAATCTTTTAACCAAAGAACGTTTTTAATATTTTAATTAAGTTACTAGTACTTACTGAATCACCGAATGAATAAAAATTCTCTCTATCAGATATGCTGGGTTCTTTGACAACGTTTAACGTCAACAGGGTAGATTTCCTGTTTCAATACGATGTGTTATCACGTTTTGAAGCAACTGAAGTAAAAATAATTATTTGTTGTTAATGTTGACAGCTTACTGACGCCCTGATGACAAACATGTTTTAATGCACTTTCTATTTTGTAAATTCACGCGTTGAAGCTGCTGCAAAGCACATTTAGAGAACTTGCGTTTTGTCATAAAACTCGAGGATTTGTTTAGAATTAAATAATTAATTGAATAATTATTCAATTAATTAATTAAATAAAAAATTATTCTAAAATAAACTGGCTTTCATTGAGATACTAAAACGATTACAATTGAAAGTATGGGATTTTAACGTTCTGTAGTATTTTATGCATATGGCGTACTAGTACCAACACGAACACGAACACCAACACCAACACTAACACCACCAACACGAACACCAACACTAACATCAAGTTCAATATAACAACAACATCAACATTAACACCACTACTAACCTCAACCTCTGAAACACCAACCGCAGCACCAGCACCAGGAACAGCACAACCACCAACACCACGAACACTAACTCCAATATCAACATCAGCCTTAACATAACACCAAAATGAACACCACGTCAACAGCCCCCCCCCCCAACAACACCAACACCATCACCAATACCACCGACACCAGCACCAAAAACAGCGCAAGTATAAACACTAACAGCAACAGAAACAGCAACACCAACACAACCAATACCAATAACAACTCCTACTCGAGCACCAACACCAACATCAACCTCAACATAACATCAAAATGAAGATCAACATCAACGCCAACACCAACTCCATCTCCAACACCAACCTCAACCTCAACATAACACCAAAAGAATCATCAACGTCAACACCACAGCTAACATCAACACCAACTACAACACCAACACCAGGAACAACACAAGCATAAACACTAACAGCAACACAAACATGAACACCAACACAGCCAATACCAACTCCTACCCGAACAGTAACACCAACATAACATCAAAATGAACACCAAAATCAATACCACAACCATCTGCAACACCAAAACCAACTACCTCACAAATACCTTCAACACCAGCATCAGGATTAGCACAAGCATGAACACCAACCTCAACATAACACCAAAATGAACATCAACACCACAACCAACATCAACACCAACACCAACTGCAACACCGAAAACAACCACATCACCAAAACCACCAACACCAGCGTGAGGAACAGCACAAACATGAACACTAACAGCAACAGCAGCACCAACTTCAACATAACACTAAAATGAACATCAACACCACAACCAACATCAACACCAACACCAACTACATCACCAATACCACCGACACCAGCATCAGGAACAGCACAAGCATGAACACTAAACAGAAACACCAACAGAAACATGAACACCAACAGCATCACCAACATCAACTTCAATTCCAAAACCAACCTCAACCTCAACATAAGACAAAAATTAACATCAACATCAACACCACAACTAACATCATCACCAACACCAACTACAACACCAACACCAACTACAACACCATCACCAACTCCACACCAGCACCTGGAACACAAACATAAACAGACCAACAGCATCACCAACAGATATATGAACACCAACACCAACACAAACACCATGCCAACACAACCAACACCAACTTCAATTCCAGCACCAACACCAACACCAGGAACAGCACAAGCATAAACACTACCAGCAACAGAAACATGAACACCAACCTAAACAAAACACCATCAGCACCAACACCATAACCAACTCCAACTAGAACACCAACACCAGCAACAACTCCAACTAGAACACCAACACCATCAACACAAACACCACCAACACAAATCTAAATTGCAAATAGTTAAATTCAACCTTTTATAAACTTGTGAATAGATTTTGAAAATCCCACTCGGGAAAATCAATACAGTTGTGGTAATGTAACACCAACACTAGCGTCAACACAGTCAATACTGTCAACACTAAAAACCAACACCACTAGCTTCTGTTCCAGCACCAGCATCAGTATCAGCACCAGTACTATTACCAGCACCAGCACCAATACCAACACCAATACCAGTATCAATACAACAGCACCACCACCAACACTGACAGCCAAAAACACCAACAAAAACACCAACACTTCTAACACAAATATCAACACGAACATCAGCACCAACACCACCAAGTCAACCACAAGCATCAGGATCAGCACCATCACAAGCACTATAACAAAACCAACTACCAACACCAACACCAACTACAACTACAACAACAATACCAACCTAACACCAACATCAACACCAAATTTAGTGTGGTTAAAGCATGGCTTTCTTTTAATTTTATGAAAAACGCGCTAAAAATGCTCTAATGCCTTATAGGCTTGTTTATTTTTTTCATTATTGATATTGGCAAGCTTAATCTTTCGCATTTTAGGTTGCCATGGAAACTATCACGCAACTATTACAGCGTAGGATTCTAAAGTGTATATATCGGAAAAATAGAAAATTGTCAGTTAGAAAGGCTTTTGAAAAATTAGGAAAACCGGTATTTATTTTATTGCAATAGCTTGTTTGGTTCTGGAGATGTTTTTTTTTTAAATATGCAAATTAGGAAAGTTGTGACGTGGGTAAATCACAAAACGTTAGTTATTTCCTAAAATAATTGTTCAATGATGCTAAAATTTCAAGCTTCAAGTTCGTTGAAGAAGTATTTCCAAAGATAATTGTTTTTTTGTTGTATATTCCATTTTGAGTTCTGATAATGACGTCACAACTTTCCTAATTTGCGTATTTGATAAACGTTAATATCTCGGAAACCAAATAAGCTATGTTAATAAAGAAACACCATTTTTCTTCATTAATAAAAGCATTTCCAACTAAAAAATTTCTATTTTTCCGATATATACACTTTAAGTAACTTTCTTTGAGGCTTTTCAAGAAGCACATAGTGGACTTTAAACTTTGCTTATTTGATTATTATCGAAAGATTATAGGTTGAGGTACATGAAACTAACTGGCACTGTTGTACTGGTAGTTTTATATGTAGTTTCAATTTTAGTGCAAGAAAACTAAAATTTTAAACAATCTTTTGATGATATCGCAACACATGTTGGCAATATCCAACATTGCCAATTAGTCTCATGTATTTCAACATACGGTATAAGCTTTCGATAAAGAGAAAATGAGCAAAACTGTCGTCGATTTTCTTCTTATTCCAAAGCCTCAAAAAAAAATTAGAATTACATGCTTAACAGTCACGTAATCGTTTCCAAGGCAACTGAAAATTGCAAAAGTTTAAGCTTGCCGATGTCTTTCATCCTGGCAAGTTATGAGATAATCGAATAAATCTTTGAGTCATAAAAGAGGTAGTGCGTTTTGATAAAACCAAATGAGAGCCATGCATTGATAGTCAGTTTGCAAAGCTTGACAAAATCGTTACAGAAGTGACCAAAGCACCAAATTTCGCACAGAGTTTCATTTGGATCCAATAACTGATTTTAGAAGGGGTACCCACTAATTTGACACCAGGGGGTTCTTTATTCATGTTTAAGAGGGAGGGGTTGGTAGTGTTATTAAAATGCCTTTTAGTGAATAAATAATAAAATATGTTATATCCCAATAAATGACGCTTCTATCCCAGAACTCAACATGTGATTATATTCAGGTAACTAGTGAAAAGATTGTTTTCAATAGACATGACAAGAGGACAAGTTTTGTGGAGAGGGGAGGGGTGAAGAGAAAAATAAACAGGATTTGCTTGCACTCTTGTCAAAGGAGGTTGGTTGCTTAAGTTGGCCAGATGAGAAAGAAATTTTTATTGACAGTGCAGAAAATTTTTTTGTGGCCAGAGACCAATGCAATCGTGTAATCACGAGAAAGCTGACACAAGGATTGTCATTCACACCTCGGATGCTTTACAAAATGCAGCAAAAAAGTATATGTTCGTACTATTGATACTAATGTAATCAGGTCATTCTCGTTGGACACAGCTCCTACCAATTATAGAGTTTGCACGGTCCTTTCAATACGCTATTTTACTAATGCAAATGTTTGCTAGATCCATTCCCTTGTGGGGGCAAAAAAAGATGTTTGTGCTGAATTAATGAGCCCAAATTTGACCGAGTAATGACTTTTTGCCCGCCCCACAAGGGAATGGATCTAGCAAAAATTTGCATTAGTAAAATGGTGTATATCTGGATTGGCTTTCGAACTGGGAAACATCGTTGCTTCCACATCAACGCAATCTGTCAGCAGCTTAGAAAGCCCAAGTCAAACGGTTTTTTCCGAGTACTCCGGTTTTCCTCCCTCTCGAAAATTGACTTTCACTCCAAGATCTAAGCCGTCGAGCAATTAAACATTAATAATGATAATAATAATAATATAAAGGTTTTAGGGGCATTGTACAAGCTCAATGCTCTAACAATATGAAGATTATGATAAATAAATAAAATATACATATACACATATATATATATATAGCTAGGTAAATATTAGCATCTAAAACTCATAAAAATATACGTACATATATGGCGACTTAAGTAAAAATTAATTAAAAGCTTTTCGAAAGAGAAAGGTTTTCAGGTTAGATTTAAACGATGAAATAGAATTAGAGTTTCTTAAATGGTAAGGTAGGGAGTTCCATAGTTTAGGAGCACAAACAGAGAAAGCTCTATCCCCATATGTTACAGATTTTGCATGGCACTGGATATGATAAAAGGTTTTGACTTGCTGATCGGAGAGAACGAACTGGTTTGTGTTGCTGGATTAGGTTGGAAATATACTCAGGTGCCATGCCATTAAGAGCCTTGAAAGTGGTGAGACAGATTTTGTATTGGATTCTATAGGAGATCGGAAGCCAATGAAGGTGTTGAAGGACAGGAGTTATGTGATCAGATTTCTTGGTTTTAGTGACAAGTCTGGCAGCGATGTTCTGTATACGTTGAAGTTTAGATAACTGTGATTCAGGAAGACTATAGAGAATACATTAGCCTCTGGCTAGGAAGAATGGGCAACCACTTCCTTCGCAATTGACGTTAAATAAATAAAGTATTTTTAAGTCGAACGCCCTGCCGATATTTCTCTTTTTTCAGGTTGTGATACAACATCGTCGTTCTCTGGTAGGGGGGAAAAGACAACATGGGAGGCAAGAAGTCCTATCCAGATGAGCACTTTCTTGTACATAAAAGAGAATCTCTTCAGTCCTGTTGATGTATAGGGTCACCACACTTTAGGGAACTTGAACGCCTAACAGTTATAATTTACGATTCTATGTCCTGCTCCGTCAACGAAACCAGGCGTGTCCAATTTACCAAACAGAACCGCTCTTTTGGAAATAATTCCACCGACTCAGGTATAAAACACTCCCCTACTTTGTTTGCTCTTTAATATATCTGGACTGATTTTAAATGCCGCTAAATATTTTGCGCTTGGGAGCGTTACTACAGCACACACGGAGAGCTGTATACCAAGGAAAGAATTGATCCACTTGTCTAGATGCTTGGCCGACCATTCTATTGCCAGAAGGGTGTAATGGATCTTTAATGGAGTCTGGAAGCCAGTCTGGAGTACCTAACATGACGCCTCACTCGTCTGCAGCGAGCTTAATTCTCAAGTGTGGGTGCATAAAAGGCTGTAACACCCGATGTAAATGTGTCAAAACTAATTTATTGTGTATCGAACGTCAGTTCCTAATTACGCAAAGCATTTTCAGGTACTGGTAAATGCTTGAAATCTAAAAGTATGTTAATGTAGCATGCTTATGCTACTGAGAAAACAGGCGCAGTTTTAGAAGTTTTATTAGAATTTTAGGTAATTTATAAAATTGAGCCACCTAATGATAATATCATATTATATCAGATATAAATTATATCAGATATATTATATCGCTTACTACATCGAAACAAACCTTTGTGCCAAACTTGGTACTTTAGTCACTTCTGTAACAATTTTATGATAACCGACCTGGGCTGGGTTGTTCAAAGGCTGATTAACTTCAACCCTGGGTTAAGCCAAAATTTATTGATGGGTTGTTCAAAGGCTGGTTAACTTTATACCCCTGGGTTGAGCAAAAATTCAGGGCTGGGCTGTTGAAAGGCTGGTTAACTTTTACCCTTGGTAAGCCAAAAATCAGGGCTGGGTTGTTCAAAGGCTGGTTAACTTTAACCCTGGGTTAAGCCAAAATTCAGGACTGGGTTCAGTTTCAAAGGCTGAATAACTTTAACCCTGAGTTAAGCCAAATTTCAGGGCTGGGTTGTTCAAAGGCAGATTAACTTTAACCCTGGGTTAAGCCAAATTTCAGGACTTCGTTGTTCAAAGGCTAGTTAACTTTATCTCTGGATTAAGCTAAAATTCAGGGCTAGGTTGTTCAAAGGCTGGTTAACTTTAACCCTTGGTTAAGCCAAAATTCAGGGCTGGGTTGTTCAAAGGCTGGTTAACTTTTACCCTTGGTTAAGCCAAAATTCAGGGCTGGGTTGTTCAAAGGCAAATTAACTTTAACCCTGGGTTAAGCCAAAATTCAGGACTGGGTTGTTCAAAGGCAGATTAACTTTAACCCTTGGTTAATCCAAATTTCAGGGCTGGGTTGTTCAAAGGCAGATTAACTTTAACCCTTGGTTAATCCAAATTTCAGGGCTGGGTTGTTCAAAGGCAGATTAACTTTAACCCTTTGTTAAGCCAAAATTCAGGGCTGGGTTGTTCAAAGGCTGGTTAACTTTAACCCTTGGTTAACCGAAAATTACACTGAGAACACTAACAAGAGGCCCGTCACCAACACCAATAACAGCACCAACACCAACACTACTAGCAGCAATACCAACAGTAACACGAAGATCAACACCAACAGCAATACCAACAAGATAAGCTTAAGCTCCAGGACCTGCACGAACATTAACACCAACTCTACCAATAATAACAACAATAACCAGTACCCACACCAATTTCTCCAACACCATTTTTATAATCAACAACAATACCACCAACATTAACAACACCACAACCAAACTGTACTAGCACAAGCAGCAACACCAACACCATTAATACCATCACTGCAACACCAACAGCAACACCATTACCAACACCATCACCAATATTAACAGAACGGCACCAACACCAAAACTGACACCAGATCAACATCAATAATACCAAATCCAACACCAACATAACACCATGCACCAGCATTAGCACCAGCATCAGCACTAGCACCAACAACAACACCATCACCAACACCACAATTAACACCAACAACAACAAGAACATCAACAAGACAAGAACAAGCACCTGGAGCAGCACCAGAACTAGAATGAACTCCATCACTAACAACACCACCAACAGCAGTACCAGCCCAGTTGCAACACCACCAGCGCCAACAACACCAACACCAACACCAACACGAACACCAAGACAAGCACAAAAACAGCATCATCAACTTTATCATCAACACTATCAACACCAACTCCAACTAACGCAAAAACCATTACTACCAACACCAATAGCACCAAAACCAACCCCACACCACCACACCCAACCCAAACACCAACACAAGCACCACCAACAATAGCAACTACAACAACAACAGCAAAGCATCAACATTAACATTAACAGCAACAATAACACCATCACCAATGCCGATACCTACACCTATACCAAAACAATAACATAACATAACATAACCTAACCTAACCTAACCTAACCTAACCTAACCTAACATAACATAACATAAATTATCAATACAACAAATTAAAAAAAATACACTCTAAAATACTGTTATAAAAATTTGGCATTTGATAAAATATATTTGCACAAACCTAAAATGTTTGGTGATTTAAAAGATATATAAACATTTGAAATTTTGTACAAAACCTTATGTACTCTTGTCATTTCACGTATTACACAAGTAACATCCATTATAGCCATTAAAATCTTGGTTAAGTCATTTTTGCGTATTTTAGTTACTTAACGTGACTACTTCACTGATTCCATGATTTAGGTTTTAGATATCCAATTGAGTGTTTTCCATATGTAACAGTATTAAATGCTGGTATATAAAAAGTCTGTATATTTTAGATTATAGTTATGATATTATTAATTACATGATTTAAAAATTGATTGTGATTCATGCACCTTATACATTAAAATGCAAATATTCTGTAATCTCCTGTTATACAATGATTATACGAAAAAGAGTGTACAATATAATAAAAATTAACAGTTAATAGCTTAATAGTTTAAAAACGGCTTAAAGTGGAAATAATTGCTTTTCATCTTTCTTTATTGCCCCAGATAGTATTGTTGTGAGCTTAGAAATGAAAAAGCACTATTACTGATTAGCGGAATACTAGTTGGGTTCTATACATTCCACATTTTAAACTAAATGTTTACTATTTTCCTCTAAAGTTAAGTTAACAAACTTTAATTTTTTTACTCTAAGAAAATCTACGCTCACCGAATTCTCATTGTTAAATGCAGTAGGCTTCACTGGATTAAAATTTAATTTGTTACGACAAACATAAAATATGATATACTAAACTTTTCCCTCAACATACTTTCTGCATTTATATGCGGAAAACCTAAAAACACGAGTTATTCGCTACCCAAAACAGAACTGTTTAAAGGCTAGTGCTT
>JAOBRF010382731.1:0-10339 GCA_027575005.1 Sphenopus marsupialis | reverse complement strand
ACCTGTTGATTGAGAGTGGGTTTCATAGAATTGATATAGATAGCTTCTTTAATTTTGAGTTCGGTTTGATATTTATATTTATTCATGTTAGCTTTTTTCCTTTTATATATATAGTTGTACTTTTATTTAATCTTTTTGTAATTATTAGCTCAATTCAACCTATGGGTTGCAATGCAGTTTATAATAAACTATCTATCTATCTATCGATATAAGAGATGCAGTGTGTTAGCGATCTTGTATACTTCGAAATATGACTAGGTACAGCCAAGTCGCATGATTCGGTACAGTTATACTCTCCCACGTTAGTGGACTTTAATTCAAGCTTAATGTTTGTCATTTTTTGTTAAAGCGTTTTGTTAATTTCAATTTGATATTCTAAAATTCGAATTGTTTTCAATTTATATTCAAATGCACTCACTGTAGGATTTACACCTTTATTTTATATCTATATATAAACAAAATATTTGCCCAACAGTAGGGCATGATTCAATCAGTTGAGTTTCTTTTGTTCATAAGGAGTTATACCTAAACAACTTAGTTTGGATTAAAGAGGTAATGTTTTTTCAATTTTTTTATTTAACCATCGTTACAGTTCTTTCCAAAACGTTTGTTAATACTTGCATTCCCAGAACGGATATAAAAAGATTTTCCGGTTCACCTTAACAAAACGTATAAAAATTTCTTTTCCGGAAAAAGAATGCTAATACTTTGGTAGTTTATAATTACAATTTCCTAAATTTGATTGGCCCATTCCAATTTCCTAAATTTGATTGGCCCATTCTGAATGTTATTTTCCCCCTAATTTTCTTGGAAAACTATCCTACAAAAAAACTAGGTGGCCTTATAACATTTGTCCCGATAAAATATATTTTCGGGGCAGTTGTAAGGCAATCACAATCTGGGCTTCAAGTTTTCTGACCAATCAGAAATTGAACAATGCGTGTTTCCGATTTTGGTTTTTCGTAATTGGAAATAAAAAGAATTTCTTCCTTGGAGATTGTAAAATAACATTGTAAAATGTGTTTTGATCTGCAAAGAATTCGTCTTTCTGTTTATTTTTCGGAAACTTTAATTGTTGTAATAAATGCATATTAGGACTTCGTGTAATGACAACAGACGGAATTTGATTCCACTCAGTCCTATTACCATTACTTATTTTTAAGCCCGAGAAAGAAGCAAAGTTGTATAACAAATCTAATGTGCTACCAAGAGAATATACGTTGCCATCTAAAACTAGAATTGAGTCATCTGCGTATTGATTCATTTTGCATTCCATGTCTTTAACCAAGTAACCTCGTACTGTTTTGTTTGTTTTTATCTTAGTGCTAGCACCTCCACACAGCTGAATATGAACAGATAAGAAGGGGACCACCCCTGTCTTAATCTTCTATCTAACTCAACAAATCCACAGGACCTCCATTATTTATGATGCAACTATTTATACCTGTAAAAACAGTTTTATTCATAAGATTAGTTTGTCCCAAAGTTGTATTTTTTAGCGTTTTGTAAATATCAACTAAAGGAATTTTCAAAGACAAGAAAAAGAAGAAGACCATCTCAGTATTATATCATTGATTAATCGATCACTGATTATGGGGAATACCTTTATTCTGAAAACTATCACTTTTGCTACTATTTTACAATCGCAGTTTAAAAATCTAATCGGTCGCTACTTTTTTTAGGAAAAAGTCTTTTTTTTGGTTTTAGGTATAAGGGATATTACTTCCCGCCTTTGTGAACTTATTGCCAATCGACCCTCATTGTAGAACACTCTTGCTTCGTTAATAAAGTTTTCAAATATTTCTGCTCTTGGTAAATTAATTTAATTAAATTGCTTCCTATTTAATTAAAAAAATTTTTTTGTTTCTTGAGAAGATCGGTTTTCCGCCGAGCGAGGAGTATAACTTTTTTGTAGAATCGTTTACCGTCTTATGGTTAACCCTGTGTTGTCCGTTTTCACCTTTGTGATCTTTTTTTGGTTAAAGTGTCGTTTCTCCAATCCTTAGAACTATTGGTGTTTCTCTCGCCCTTGTTGTATACCATTTAGTTCACGATGGCATCTTTTTGTGATATTCTACAATGCAGGTAGATATTCTTTTCTTCATTTCATCTGGATCCTTTCTCTTGTGTCCTTTCTTGTCTCGGCGTTTAGCGTTTGATTTATTTTTTTCTAAAACTGCAGATTCTTTAAGTATTTTTTTTTATATTTTAGCTTTTTACTTTTTTTATCGCACACAATAACAGAAATTCCTTGTGGAGAACCCAGTCAAGCATGCCAGGGTCGTTAAGTTAGAGTAGAGGCGGCGATCATGAGACGACACCTATATATAAAACCAGAGAGCGTGAGTCTAGGACATGACCTCACGGCGGGAAAAATTGACTTAAGTCCACTTGAGGCAGCGACAAAGTCGAAAACAAGATAAAACAATTATGACGTCTTTAAAAAGACCCGAGAGGTGTTGGTTGACTGTTATATGAGCAACGTTGTTTCAGATGAACAGTTTATGTCACTAAATGATAGCAGCTTCTCGGAAAACTCCCGAATTTCATCGTGATGGAACACGGTTCGACCTTGACCGGAACTTAGGGTAAAAAAATGAGACTTCCCAGACTTTGCCAATGCCTTAAAAATTTCCGACATGTGTGCCGTAGCGCAAATAAGTGATGGCACAAAAGAATTGTGCATTCTGCTCGGTCGCCGTTTGGCCTATCCATGTAGATATTATGATATCTTGAACTCGAGGTAGAGCTAGGTTGAGATTAAATTGAGAACTAAGCTTTCAAAAATCGAAGTGCAATTACTGCGTAACAGTTTAAGTGAGAACATCTAATCAGTCGTGAAGCCAAAAAATGATTACAGTCAATCTGCCTTTGAAAGGCGTACAAATCACAATCAAACAAGAGGCTACAGGTAGCCTTTACTCGGGCCGTTTTGATACATCATGAGATAAATTACTGCATGGGGCATTCCTGTGAAGAATTTACTCAAGAATAAACCTGCATAATGGGTTTTTTTTGCAGTTTTTGAATGAATATTTCAAATTTTAACTTTAGTTTGCCTTTTTGTTTATGATAATTGCCCCCATGCCATGTAATGAATAAAAACCCCAGGAGACTACTTTAGGCATTTCTGTGTGGGATTGTGCTGCTGGGACCCTGAAATCCTTATTGTATAACAGAGCTACTGTAATTCAGTTGAATTTTGCTATCCTATACTGGACTAAACTCCTCAAATACTTCTGTTCCTAGAGTAGCTGTGTTCCAGAACCCACTGAGGTAACAGAATTAAAACCACCAATTTCTGCTTTAGTCATGATTTTTGATAATCAATAATTTCCAGCACATACCTATATTATAGCCTTTCTATGGCAATAGCAGCCCCCCAGATCAAAACTGATTGACTGTGCAAGGACATGGCTTGCAAATTGTACCATAATGCCTGTAACTAAGTATTATTAATTTAAAAACTGTTCTAATGATTTATTATTGAACCACTTAAGCCAAAGTTGAGTAGCATTAAAAAGAAAACATCTTAAAATAATGCATTTGGAAAAATCATCCCTTGCCATAAAAATTTATAATCCCCACTGCATGTGTTATGGACATAGATGAGGATGTCTTTCATGTCTTCTCTTGTAATGATCAAAGTTATTTACTGTTACTGTGCATTATATAAAAGCAGCCAAGCAGTTCCATTCCAAGCAGTCCAACCTTGTATTTGTAGACAAATGATCATTTAACCCAAATTTTTCCCCTGAGCTAATTTAACAAAGCGAACATGTAACTTTAATAAATTGCTCTTCTGTTAAACATCTTATTCCTCTCCTTGTTATTCTGAACATGATTTGAATGTATTAACAACAACAACAATTGCATTCATTGTCAAGTGTGAAGAATCTCACAAATTGTGCACAAGGCTGCTGTCCTTTTTTCTTGAGATCAATACTTTCACTTGTTATGGCTGCTGTAACACTCCATGGTTTTTAATAAAAACCACATCTAGACATCTCCGGTTTGTACATTATGGCATGGTGAATTACATTCAACATAGTATATAGATGTTGCTTGTCCAGGTATTTTTGAATTTCATTTCACCCCATGTTTATATCAACACTTGGGTACCTTTTAGGTGATGTAAATATCTGTGTACCTCAAACTTTTTTTCAACTGAAGAATCTGCAAAAAATGTTAATACAGATAAATATCAAATTATTATCTTTAATTAACAATTTAAGTTACTTGAACTTAATGTTTATACTATCAAACTATGCTAATCAATGAAACTAAAAAAAACAAACATCAACATAAAAGAAAAAGCTAACCTAATAAAATTGTGACCCATAATTAAAAGAGCTATAGTGCCCCCCCTCCCAAAAAAAAAAAAAAAAAAAACTAGCAGGCAGTACAATTACAAGCTTAAACTTGTTTACTATGTGGACTATCTAACTTTCATTAAGTTTTTGGCGGTATTTATCAAAGTTTAAATTAATCTGTATTGCTACATTTGAGCTGATTTTCATCATAAGTCTGTTGCTTATACCTAAACGACGATGAGTTTACTTGCAAACTACATGTACTACAGTTTCTGCTGTCTAATTTCTACCATTATTTCAGTTAAATGTTCTTAAACATCTATTTTACATTAAATTAAAGAATTGGGATATTAATGATATATTACCAATGTATTAATCATTAAAAGTTTTACAAAATGGAATAGTTTCATGATCTAACCATAAATGGTAAATATGTCAATAAAAAAAATGTTTCTTTGGTCGTCTGGACAGTTTGGTTGATTTCGACAATACTGAATACTTAAGTCATTACCAATTCAATATTCATATAACTTTGCACTAAGTCTGCCAAAGAAGAAATCGATTTCCTGGAGATGTAAATAAGGGCTGACCTGCAATGACATGGCAACACACTGCCAACCAGCATTTTTGACCCCAAATACTTCTGCATTGCTTTGATTGCAGCCTATATGGAGCAGAAATCGTTTTCGTTGGATTTGCAACAGTCGCTCAGCGTCACCTGAAACCAACTACCCATAATATTTTCTTATCCGCTTTTCACATCCGATTAAGTCGTTTACAGTTATTCTTTTCTTTTTTTTTTGCTTTTTCTGATATAAACACTCGTTCAAGTTCGAATCGAGGTATTCTACTCGGTTCAAGACGATGGACTTTCTTTCGACGGATGCGACATGTTTCTGTTGCTACAGGCTTACAGCTGAATAAAATTTGTCACAGCGTGAGCGATAGTTACCAATAACACAGAAACAACAAAACCCATAAATCCCTTCAATATTTAAAGTATACAAAATCTTGTCTTAAAAAATTAAACTATATAAAGTAAACGTTACGTAAACAATTTGAATTAACTTGTATTTAGTCTCACCTCCAGATCGATAAATCAAATTTCCTTCAACTCAATCTCTTGGATACTTCAACTGTTCAACTTCAAGCTTCACGGTTTACATAAGACAAACTGTTGTTAACAGTTAAGTTATCAGTTAAATGTCTCAGTTCAAGTCTGAAAATTTTTTGAAATAAGGTTTCTTTGAGTTCAACTTTGATTTCACTTTTGTTTAACCTCTGGGCAAACAGCAAAATCCCTCGACTTTGCACGATGATTTTAGTTTGTGGTCCTGTTTGCCTATCGCCACTTAAAAGCAAAGATGTGTATAAGAGTGTAAGTAGCGAGGGCAATAATGTAAAAACACAGTAGGAAATACACAACATAAACCAGCTTAGCTTCGCAGCAACAAAACATCCTCGTGGTTTCTGGAGCGAACTTGGCCACACGTGAGTTAAAACCTACTTACTATACTACGCATGCGCCAGGTTACACAAAAAAAAACTAAAAAGAAACCAAGCCGAATCCTTGACTCGTGGCCTACCGGCCCGAGTAATAACTATTTTCGCTTTCTTTACTTGAATTTTTCTTTTGATTCCCTTTAATTATGGGTTAGGTTTTTTCAACGACATGCAGCGTTGTAGTAAAGATAACAATCTGTATTTCTAGCTAGCCAGTTCAGTAGCAAAATATTAATGTACAGTAAAACAAAAGTCGAAGACAAGACCGCCGAAGCGCTTGTGCAAGAGAACTGTCTTAAAAAAGAATAGAAAATGGCGGCCGTTAGTGCAAAAAGAGTAACTTCAAAGACTTTCTTAAAGTCTTCAAGTGCCACAATTACGCCAGTGTTTCAGCTTTTCGATGAATGAATCTGTATATACTATATTTACGTTAAAACACAACCGAGGAAGATTTTGGTGTATTGGCAAAAGCCTTAAGAGTCGATGACTGAAAATATCAAAAACTCGTCGACAAAAGTGAAAAATCCAATTTCTTCATATCTTGCCAGAAGGAACCCTTTGGTCAGCTGTTTATAAAAATCCAAGTTTAACTGTTCAATCTTTTTTGGTTTTCGAGAAATTTATAAAAACGTGAAATGCCCGGTCTGGACCTCGGGGGACGGTAAAATTGACTTGAAAATTGTGCTTTTTTAACGTTCGCATGTGAAAAATTGCAATATCGTATCAACATCATGTTTTGAACATCAACAGATCCTTAATTCTGAAATAGGAAAATGTAAAAATATTAAGAAGAAAAATAAAATCTTCATAACATTTTTTGACGATGAACTTAACTACTTGGAAGTGTATGGCTGAAGGCTCGAAAATAGCAAAACTTTGCCCGAATAAATAATAATCTGCTACATCGATTTTTAATCTGATTTTTACATTGCATGTAATATGAAATATAAAAAATTTGGCATTGGCAATTCAAATCCGTCCCGTTAACAACCTAGAACGTGAAAGCAGTTTTTCACCATTTTGCTTCATGTCACGGTCACGCAATCTTACGGCTAAAGAATATATAAAGCATTTGCTGCAAAGCCAGAATGTAGAATTACGTTTTTCATGCTCAAAAACACAACACTTAAAAGGATTTTGTAGCAAATAGTAATAAAAATCGACTTTTGTTATGATCAATTTTGTGTGTAGTTTGCAACTCTTTTTAAAAACAATGGCCGTCAATGCCATAGAGAAACTAAGGCCTTGACTTTAAAAGCAAGGTTCATTTGCTCTTTACCTTTTTGTGTAAGTCATTAAGGTTTTATTTTTTCAACCTTAAATTTTTTTAAAAGGAAGCGACTATTTGTTCCTCGTTGAATATAAACAAATTTATACCGGGAACATTTTTTGTTATCTTGCCTCGTAATCCTTAGAAATCTAAAACAACTCTTATTCTGCTTTTTCTGACCACTACGAGCAGGTGCTTGTCTCGATGTGTTTGAAACAAAGAGGACTGTTACCAAGAGGATTGTTTTGTCTATTGCTACCTTTTCATGTGCTCCGACGGAAAGCCCTTCGCGTTGATCGCGAAAAATCAGTATAGTTTACACTAGAAGTTTCAAATAGAAAGTGAAGTGCTACGAGCTGAATTCAATGCTACTTTATGTCTTTATAAGCCAGTGACATACAGCTAAAAGCATCTTTAGACAAGACAATTTTTTTATACTTTACCGTAAAGTTTCTCTTAGCTCGAATAACAATTTGCACCTGAAGACTCTCGAACTTTTGAAGGCTTTGAGTGTTTTAAAGATCTTTAATTTAACTGTAAAAATTTTAAACATTTTTAAAGCTTCACCATTCAGTTTCAAGATGTTAACAACTTTAATAACGGTTTTCGGATGATTAAAAAGAATCTTCACCGGATTTTGGCATCATTTTTTGTTTCCAATTATCCCTTCAGTTTCTCGTAATTGGTTTTCGGGTTTTAATAAAATCCTTACGGATTTTCTAATTTTTAATTTTAGTTTTCCCAACTTGTTTTCCAGTGTCGCAATTGACCGTACTTGATGGCTTCGACATTTTCCCAAACAATCCTCTTTAGAAATAAGGTGTGTCTTTATCGCATCTGAAACAATGAGTATTGGAAAAAATTGATGTCAATGAAAAAGGTCTATTGTAACATTTTCATGCGCCCCAACGGGACGCCATTCAAACAAATTACACCAAAATATTCTGTTTCTGTTCTTGAATAATAGATCTGCATTGGAAGACGGAAATAGAGTTTTTGAATATTTTATGACTTTCGTCTGCCTAGGTTATGTTTTTGACGTCAATTATGTAAACATAGTAAAATATGGTATCTGAAATTAACAAAAAAAATTGTACGAACCGGTCACCAGCTTTAGACAGCTTAGTTCTGGATACAGGCTATAAGAAGTTAAAAATATAATACATCTGATTATCTAAGGCTAAGAAAGACTCTAACATAGTATGTAGTGGTTAGCATGCTTGACTAGAAAACAAGGAGACAGGCGTTTGACTCCCGCTCAGGCCTTAAAACCAATTATTTTCCGAGAGTGTAGATAAGAAAACAAAAGACATATATATGAAAAATAATATTACTTGACGAACCTTGCGTAAATTTGTTTATTTTTTTAAAGTAAATGCCTAAACTGAATATATTCCAATAGAAGTACAGCAAGGTAAACTAGCTAATGTGCGTGAACTCGAACGGCAACACATTAAACTAGCCAAAGTTGTACAAAGTCTTGCTTTAATGTGCGAATTCAACAAATAAGGAACATTTAAAAAGTCTTTGGTCGCTTGTTAGGAAAAATTAAAACTTTATCCTTTTCCAAATCCCCATCAATAACAAACAATATCCTATACGTTGATAGTATGACGCCCCTGGATCAAAGCCGGAAGGACGTCCAGCGGCCGACAGCGTCAATAGCCAAAGCAGTTCTTAAACATTGGATGTTGGAATGTAAGGACACCTATTGGGAAATCAGCTCAACTTGCTAAGGAAATGGATAGGTATGGAATAGATATCTTGGGTATAAGTGAATGTAGGTGGACAGGGCATGGAAATGTGAAGTTGAACACTGGAGAAAGTGTTTTATTTTCCGGAAGAGATGACAACATACATCACCATGGAGTCGCTTTAATGATTAGCAAGGAGGCTGAGAGATCGTTATTGGAATGGAAACCAATCAACGATAGGATCATGAATGCTAGATTTTTCTCCAGATTTGTTAAACTCTCAGTTGTACAGGTTTATTCTACAACAAATGAAGTCAAACAAAGAATCAAATAAACCATTTGATAGTAAGATAGATAGTAAGCAGACAGCATAGGTCATCTGTTATGGATACTCGGGACATGAACTGAGCAGACACATCGAGCGATCACCAACTAGTACGCACCAAAATCAAGTAGAAGCTTAAAAGGAAACAAAAGACGGGGAAAAACAGAAGAAAATTTGATACATCTTACAGCAACCAGCCACCAAATTGCAATTTTCTATATAGTTGAAAAACAGATTTGATGTGCTTCAGGAATATGAAGAATTAGAGGGCAATATCGAGAAGAAATGGCAGGAATTTGAAAATGCTTACAAAGAAACTGCAAAAGAAACCCTTGGATACAAGACTCTCAGCAATGACAAAAGGTAAACAACCAACGCAGTGAAGGACAAACATGGTAATCTCTTGACAGAAAATTCTGCTAGAAAGGACAGATGACGTGAACACTTTGAAATTTTGAATCGACCAGTGCCCGATGATCCAATTTTAGAAGAAGAGGCAGATGACACCGTAGAATAGAGGACATCAATATTGACTATATTTCCATAGCTGAAATTAGAACAGCAATTAAGAGGATGAAGAATGGGAAGTCTTCGAAAACTTCGTCGACATCACACAAGAGCTTTATGATGGAAGCACCTGTTGTGTTGTTGAAAATGGACAAACATCAGATTGGTTTCCTGTAGAGACAGGTGTCAAGCAGGGCTGTGTTATGTCTGGTCTTTTATTCAACATCATTATTGACTGGGTAATAAGGAACACTACCAATACACGGCGAGGCCTGAGATGGAAGTTCATCACTGTCCTGGAGGACCTAGACTACGCGGATGACATAGCCCTTCCCTCCAGCCGGTACAACGATCTTCAAGAGAAGTGCACCCGCCTCCATCAGGTCTTAAGGTACACCGGACTTTGTATCAACACCACCAAGACAAAGGTGCTACGAACAAATGCCAAGGTCGCCAAGATGATCTCCATTGATGGCTTAGAAGTCGAAGACGTCAACTCCTTCATCTATCTAGGTGCTACAGTCCACGGAGCTGGCGCGTCACACGAAGACATCGCACGCAGGCTGTCAACCGCAAAAAGAGCATATGCCACTCTAAATCCTAGATCTGAGAATCTAAATCCAAGCTGAGAATTTTCAAGAGCTGCGTGGTCTCTATTCTCCTGTATGGCGCTGAGATGTGGAGGGTTACATCAACAGACATGGAGCGCCTGGATGTGTTCCATCGA
>JAOBRF010381620.1:0-10348 GCA_027575005.1 Sphenopus marsupialis | reverse complement strand
GCACTTCCATTCTGCAGCAAAAATAATCAGATCAGAAAGGAAAAATCACTAACTTTTGATTGACTTGTTGATTTAACATGTGATTGCATATAATTTATAGATAATAATAATAATAATAAACTAATTGCTAGCTGGCTCGCATTTTGTAACGAAGATGTCTATCAAGAGATGTTCTCACTTTTATTTCAGTGTACAAAATGAGTAAAAGGAACGGTGAAAATAAACGCAATTAACTGGCAAAATGAGAAATTTGTATTCATATTGTTGAAATCGGGGTCGTAGAGTTTCTTCTCAGAGTAGAACTAAAACTCGATTGAGTTATCTTCTGTGATTTTACAAAATATAACTATCTTATATATACTTCTACAGGTGTAAAAGGTTTGGCGTTCCGGCGTTGATGCCACTCATTCCAAAGACTTCTTGTGCCTTTACTAAGATAATTTTAAGCATGCAATATAAAATGGCGAAAACGGCAGATTTAAAAAACAAACAAAACTTTCGCCCATTTGGCCCTTCGCAGTTAAACAACAACACCTAAAATTTTCGGAACACTGCGGGAGAAACAATATTTTTTTCTTGTATAATAACCATTAAAATAGTATTTGAGCGCAGTTGGTAGAGACATTTGAAGGAAAAGTTTCAGAACAAACAGTAAACGTCGGACCTGTCCCTTAACCCTTTCAGCCCAGGGCAATTTATCAACATCTAACTTCTCCTTACATAACTCATAACAAAACAATATCACCGGTAATGAGAAATAAGAAATTGATTAAGTGGAATAAACTGCATGTTGAAGTTGAAAAGCCAAATTCTCCCAAACTGTTTATATAGAAAGTATGGAGTTCAGTTGAGAGAATTTACCAACACGACATTTGTTGTGCTTGGGGCTGAAAGGGTTAATATTAACTCCAAAATTAATTTGTTAAAGTTCCCTCAAATTCACTTAAAAGTATGATCAAACTTTCACGAAAAAAGCACTCAGTTTCGATGCAGTTTCCTCTCCCTTAAACCTCATTAAGAAATCTTAAAATATTTAGGACAGATAGCTGGGAATTTCCAAATATTCGACATCGAGATGTGTCAAATGAGCCAAAATGTCCCGAGTTGAACCTGACCAAAATGATGAGAATAGGGGAAACTGTAATTGCCACAATTCGGAATTTTCTTTAGTTTCAACCATAAAATCGTAAAGCCACTAAAAATTTATTTACAAATTATAGTTTAATAAACTATGGAAGCTGTTTAGGAGTGTGTGCTAAACTGTGGAAGATGAAAAGACAGATTCTCCCAAATTGTTTATACTGAAAATATGGAACTCAGTTAGGAGAATTTACTAACACAACATTTGTCGTGCTTGGGGCTTAAAGGGTTTTAAGATATTTTTATTTTATATGTATAACAATTAATGAAGACTCAGTAGTTGGGTGAATGGCAAGTGATTGTATTAATGACCTTTATAAGAATACTATCAAGAATGTAAGAATTTTACAGCATATTATATTTTGCCTTGGTTTTACTGAGGGCCTGAATATTGAAAACATTTGTACTGTACAATCATCATTCATGTAAATGCCAGGCTTATAATAAAAATAAATAAATACTTTATTTAACATCAATTGCGAAGGAAGTGGTTGCCCATTCTTCCTAGCCAAAGGCTAAAGTTTAATCGCTCGACGGCTCAGATCTTGGAGTGAAAATTGATTTTTGCAGAGGGAGGAAAACCAGAGTACCCGGAGAAAAACCCTCGGAGTCAGATTGAGAGTCGACAAATCTCAGCCCACATGCGGAGTCCGGGAGTCGCTCCCGGGTCGTAGAGGTGGGAGGCGTGAGTGATGACCGCTACGCCAACCTGATTCCCCTGGGTTCTCAGTAAAACAGGTTACAAAAGGGTTTTTTTCTACCACACATCAGTTTTACACACAGTTAATTCATATAGTGGTGGAGGGTGTACAGTAGGATTGACAACCCTAATGGGTTAATTGGGCAGTCTTGCACCCTTTTACAGTTTAAATAATCAATTACCGTGGCAGCAGAAGCTGAGAAAGTTTTATAGTAATAATGTGCAAAAAGTTCATAGTGAGAATGCTTCGTGAAACAAATTTAGGCAGTAGTTATTGTGATGAAAGAAGAAAGTCTTTGAATTTTTTCTTAAAGAGATTAATTGAACAATTTTTTTAAATTTCCAGTGGCATTTCGATCCAAACTTTTATAAATTTCAACAGGTGACCAAAATTTATTGACAGGCAACCAAAATTTCTTTTCACTTGCACATTTTCAAGGGGGCTTCTAGTTCTACCCTAGATTTTGGTGATAACAAGGGAGTTGAATGGTTTTGAATGAGAAGAATATTGAGTATAATCCCCAAACTGTCCCCCCTGACCAGGCGCAAGTGCAGCTTTGGTTTGGGGACCATTTAGCAACTTTATATCAAATAAGCTAAATCCTTTTACAAGCCATTGGAGCCAGTGCTAATCCCAGTTTCGGTAGTGTAGTGTTAAGCAGATGAGAGTCATTGACTCCCCCTGGATGGGACAGTAATCCATTGCAGATTAGCCCCCAGCAGAAGCTGGTACTCATTTTACCGACCCCGGGTGGATGGAAAGCTTAGTCAGTTTTAATGAAAAAATGTCTCTTGTTCGAGACAATTGATTTTTTCAGCAACTAGTAACCATTGTCCATAATATAAGGGGCAGTTCAGATGTGACATTGCAGACAATATGGCAGGCTTACAAGTTACAATTAACAATTAATTTCCATAACGTTGTTCCACGATTCTAAAGATAAAAATTAAAAACTTAGAAAGGATTTTTTTATTTACTCCCATACTATACATCTGGTCTTATTTCAGCGATGCCAACATGATTTGCTTACAAGTAAATTTATACATTTTGTAATTTTAATGGCAAGTTAATATTTTTCAAAAAACCATTAACTTTCACTGCACTGCTTTCTAGAATTCTCTAAAAGAAGATTGTTCCGAAGATTAGAACAGTCAACTTTCCAAATACTGGCATTTGTGCACGAGACTTACCCCTTTTTCACACCATTTCGGTCTGTATGCTTCTTCCTTCTTAACGTTTCTTTCTGACGGATTTTCAAATATTTCTTCGTCAAATTGGAACCCTAACTCCATGATAGCAAAATTTATACTTTTCAATCAATAAAAATTTAAATAATCTTCTCTTATAATAATAATGAGGTTTTGTTATGTTCGTCCGCCATCTTGAAAACTTGCCTCGTTTCAAAGTGCAAAATTTAAAATATTTGTAGGGGTACGGTCTACGGAATGCAAAACTTTCCAAATGTCGAAGAGTTTAAAACTTTTCGAAGCTAAAAAAAATACCAAATGTGAAAACTCGTGACGAATTCTTCGTGATAATTTCAGGTGAAACGCTAACTTCTCAAAGAACTGAAGTTTGCCCGAGATTTTCAAGTTTGCCTGAGATGTATTTTAGTAATGTGTATGCACTCTCCCCTCCCCAGATATTTATAAAATGTCATTAGTTAGTACCCAGGGTTATCTAAAACTCGGTACAGCACAATTTAAAAATTTTTCATTTTATGTGAAAAGGGTTTTCGTTATTTCACGGTTTTTAACCCAGTGCCTGTGCTGTGGTGTTCATCTCATTGCAAACAACTTTAATAATGAAACGGAAATTCCCTCGTACTAAACAGAAAGCGATCATCAAGAAGTTTGAGTCGAAAGCCCGAATTGCCAAGAATGTGGATGCTCTGGTAAAGTTGTTTATAATCAGTATTGACTCCAAACGAGTAATTTAATAATATTAATAGTGAGGGGTGAATGTACTGCTTATTTATAAAAAATCTGGATTTTAGTTACGTTTTGTGACAAATCAATAGATGCAACCAACCTTAAGCATAAATATTTGCTTGAGGTTTGTTACATTATAGTGCTGTAAATCTTGCAAGCGTAATCTTTTGTTTTGGCGCGAAACTTTGAAACTTTGTCTTGAATTTAGGCTTTACATGTAAAATAATTGCCAAACTCAGTTTTGCTTCTATTACTGCCATCTTTAAATAAGAATTACCAGTTCTGCATATGTGTGTATGCAAGGTACAGTAACTTGCAGAAACAGGGTTCCAATGTATACAGTATATTATGTCATAAAATTTTTGAAACTCAGGTTTTGGACTGTCACCCTTCATAGGAGTAAATTGTTGACAAAGGATGACAGTCTGAAACATAAGTTTTAGAATTTTTTCACAGTGTGCAACTTAAAAGTTTATCAAACTGTTCCTACTTGGCTACAGTAGATGTGTGAGGAGACATTTTATTTGGCACCTAAAAGTATGTGGCAGGCATTATCCCATAAATCTAAAAATTAAAAAATCAAGGCCAATCCTGATTGTTAGCAGCTCTAGACAGCAATTTGTGCCACAAGTTCAGGTTGGCTCGTTCACGAATGTGCAGCCACAGAGGGAACATCACCAGAGCCTGAAATAATTTTAAAATTTGTCAGATAAAACTTCCAAGCAAAATGAAGTTTGATGGGAAATTTTCAAATTTTTCCATAAGTTTTTGTAGTTTTGTATGTATAATGTGTAAATTGATCCTGACTAGTAATAGTTGCTCACTTTGATTGCCTAACTTCATCTACATATTATCAGATATTCCTTGATTACATGCTGTTTCTCAAGAGATTAGCAACTGAAGCAAATATCAAAGCACAGGAATCCAGGGAAAGAACTCTTGAAGCTCACCATGTTACAAGTGTAATCCAGGTATTTATATACTCCACTCAAATTATTGTTTTTCCATCTAAAGGCTAGTTCATATTTTTTGTTTGCTAAGAAGATTGATGTGTCAGTTTTGTAGTTCTCAGCCATTTTTGAAAAAGATTTTCAATCAGCAGGGTTTTTTTAGGCCATTTTGGCATTTATGTTTTTTCTAGATAAGTCCTTCATTTTGCTTTTGTATTCAGCGAAGTTCAAAATCACTTACTGTACTATGGTTATTTAGACTTTAATTGGTATTAATTCAAAAACTGGACCTGCCCTAATGAATGGCTGTATTGGTAGAACTTTGAACATATAATTTAACTTTACTCTCAGATCATGCATTCAACCTTTGTACAATTCATAAGACTGTCAACCCAATTGTTAGCATCTCTTGGTATTCCCAGTAGACATGTGTATCTATTATCCATTTATTTATTTATTTATTTTCTTCTTTAAACCATTGTACAATATCGTAGAATATCATTTCACTGATGAAGCCTTAATAGGCGAAATGTCTGAAAAATGAATACTTGACAACCTATGCCTGTAAAAAGTCTTATTTACACATTTACATCCAGGCATGACAACACACACACCCAAATGTTAACAAATATAGGCAAATATGACAACAACAGTAATAATTGACTTATAGATAATTTATAGTAACCTATAATAGTTGTATAAAGGTGTTAATCTTTAAGCCCCAAGCATGACAAATGACGTGTTGGTAAATTCTCCCAACTGAACTCCATACTTTCTATATAAACAGTTTGGGAGAAATTGTCTTTTCATCTTCCACAGTTTACTCCACTTGATCAATTTCTTATTTCTCATTACCAGTTATATTATTTTGTTTGAGTTATGTAAGGAGAAGTTAGATGTTGATAAATTGCCCAGGGCTGAAAGGGTTAATAGGCAAGTTTTCTTTGTAGTTTAGGAAAAAAACTCATTAAAATAAAAATATGTAAATTATGTGTTTTTCACTTCAGGACGTTCTTAAAAGCTGCAAAGGATAATGAAAGACAATTCCTCCAAAAGCTATACAACCACCATTGAATCTTTATCAAGTTGTATGGTCATTATCATCAACAGATTCATTGCAATGCTGATGTCAAAACTTCCTTGCATTAATTTTCATGGATCATATCATACATACTGTATAATGTAATGTTTACTTTTGTATGATCAAGATACTAGGACAAAATTAATGAATGTAAGCTTATTGTGGCAACACAAAGTTTGGGAAACTTTTGCAAGTTAGAACGGTTCTAATAAAAAGAGAAGAGTTATTATAGAAACTCCTTAATGTACGAAATCAGGGCTGGAAAGTAACCTTTTTTAACTACTCTCCCGCTGGGTAAATAGCATTCTTGAAATCAGTTACCTGTTTGAGATTTTACTTGCCCAAACTAAAACGAAGAGAAAGTCCAAACTAATGTGCTACCCATCATCTCATGAGATGAAGGATGTCATGTACATACAATTCAATACAAATAAAATCAAGTTAAGCTTAGTGTATACTAACAGACAGAG
Organism: Sphenopus marsupialis; assembly: GCA_027575005.1. Taxonomy (NCBI): domain Eukaryota; kingdom Metazoa; phylum Cnidaria; class Anthozoa; order Zoantharia; family Sphenopidae; genus Sphenopus; species Sphenopus marsupialis. The sequence continues at coordinate 4,075 of JAOBRF010381620.1, read as the reverse complement.
TTGTGACCAACTAACTTAGTGGTTAATGCAGTGCCATTTTTAGCTCAAATTGGTAATAATGTTCTGATAATAAAAGTTTTTATTACTTGCTAGTCAGGCAACTTTTTTTTGCGATTTCTGCTTACTTGAGGTAAAAACTACTCGTCATTGTCAAGCAGTTAGTTGTTAATTTCCAGCCCTGGAAATGCAGTGAGGATATTAGTTTTAGAATATTTATATAATTTTTATTTTTAATTATAAATAAATGTAGACAAATTTAGGCAATCATTAGACAACTGAGAGATTACATTATTATTTTATTATTTGCATAATTATAACAAAGGGGTTTACAATGTGTCATTTCAATAAAATAGTTTCAGGTTAAAAAGAGCAGAGCATTTCTTCAGAATGTTCTTTGTTCAGCCTTTTAAGATTAGAAGTTTTTCTTCCAAGCATAGTGTGCGTTTTCTTTCAAGAGCCTGCAGGTATTTTTATAATTATATAAATTGTATACATACCTTCTTGTAGTCAGATATTTTAATTCTATTTTTTTTGTAAATATGTATAGTGCCAAGAAGAATAAATACAAAATAATTAATTTGTTTAATAAATTGATTTAGAAATTCTTTGGAAACAATGTGTTGAATAACTTGTGTGTCAAACATTTCTTAACAGGAAATGGAGAGGGGGGGAGGGGGGTAAGGGGATCAAAAACCTGCAAAACTGCCAGGGTAAAAAACCTAAAAAACGCACAACAAAAAAATAACAAAATGCAATGTCGCCTGAAAGTTTATTATATTTAGGAAATGTGTACACCGCAGTGTTGTAAAACTGCAACACTGAGTGACTTTTAACACGATTTTTCTCATGCATGATTTTCGCACGACTTTTATCACAACTTTTATCATGACTTTTGTCATGGCTTGTATCACTACTTTTATCATGACTTTCGCACGACTTTTGTCACGACTTTTTAACACGACTTTTGTCACGACTTTTGAACCTGTATATATCAAGATCGCCTGTTTACTCCTTCGATATCAAGTGCTTATTTCTACTCTTAATTCATTGTCAATAACAAGTCTGGTGCATGAAACGGTAATCAACGGAGTTGCCGCTTCCTTCTAGCTCGACTTCTAGAGAAGCCACAATGTCATCATTTTGACTATGTGTCACTTCATTGTGTTAGACCTTCGAATATTCCATAAGGCATTTTCACACTCATGCGCAGTGTGTACATCCTACTATTTTGGCGGGCCACGATCTTACAAATATACAACAACAAATTAATTATCATCTATATACACTGATTCGACAATAGACCCAATTTGAATAGACAATAGACTTTTCACAGTTCCTGAAAGGTAAGCAAGCCTCAACATGAAAAGGTTGCGAAAGTTGACCTGGCACAGTTAGAGAAGTGGAAATAATGATCATAAGAAAGAAACTTATTAGCATGTCTATTATTTCCACTTCTCTAACTGTGCGAGGTCAACCTTCGCCTCGGTTTAATGTAGAAGCTTGGTTACCTTTCAGGAACTGTTAAATGGTCTATTCAAGATTTTATCCATTACCGCTGGATGAAAAAATAACAAATACGTATTTCGTAGCGCCTTTTTTATTGTTCCAGGCTAATCCACTGTTTGGGAATATCAGGAAATAGCAAAAAAAGTCAAAAACAGCCCAGACTCAGCCAAAAATTACCGGTTCTTATAAAAAAAGTGTACAAAGTGTGCATAGGGCCATTGGAGCCGGTGCCTATCTCCGGTTTCTGTAGTGTTAAGCGGATGAGAATTATTGACTCCCCCTGGACGGGACACTAATCCATCGGTATAGTGGGCTTCGCACTGTACGGCCGACAACGCCGATGAAGAAAAATTACATATGTTCTCATTAGCCGATAACTGCCTCAAAAGTTTAGGACAATCTGGGATTTGTCGAAAAATTGAAACGCTTTCTATTTTCCCGATTTATCTATCGCCGACAAACTGTGATATCACCTTCTTTATGTTCACATTATAAGACGGGAGAGTTGGGGAGGATTAAAAAAAACCCAAATCGACCGGAACTTTCCCCGATCGGGGAAAGGTTCGGTCAATTTGGGTTTTTTCCGGAGAACAGGAGAGCCAGGTTTTGGCCCCGTCCACACGAATCTGGATATTTTTGAAACAACAAATTTTCGATTCCGGGCGATGGTCCACACGAATCCACATAACTGACGGATTTTAAAAATCCATTCTGAAGAGCGAATCCGGATATTTTTGAAACTGCATATATATTTTTACACAAATCGGCTTTCTGTGTACACGAATCCGGTGAATCCGCTCACCGAAACCGCATCTTTTTAAAACACTCCAGAGTGGATGTTTTTAACCCTTTCAGTGCCAGTTGTTTTTGTAAATTCTCCCAACTAGAACCCATACTTATCATAGAACGAGTTTGGGAGAATTTATCTTTTCATCTTCAGTAGTTTGCTTTGTTTGATCGATTCTCATTTTCTCATTACCAAATGTTTTATTTTGTATTTGTTATGTAAAGAGAAGTTAAATATTGATAACTGACTGGGACTGAAAGGGTTAAATCAGGCGTGGACGGTCATCACGGATTTGAAAATATGTGGTTTCAATAAGCCATTTTCACACTCATGCGCAGTGTGTATATCCTACTGTTTTGGCGGGCCACAGATCACTGAATCCTGGGGCTTTGACTAAACACTGGAAAAACACTGCGAATCATTATGAAAATACCTTGCAAAGGAAAAAAAAAGACTTTGCATCCCGGAAACTGTGACATTTGAAAGACCTGTGGCCCGCCAAAACAGTGGGATATACACACTGCGTATGAGTGTGAAAATGGCTTATAAACAACAAATTTTTGATTGATGGCAGCCAAAATCCAAACCTCAAACCAGAAAAAAATATTCAAATAGTCGCGTATTAATGAAAAACGGTGGTAACTTTTATAATATTGTTCACATTTTCCAAAAATCTAATCTTTTTTACCTAACTAGAGTCTAAAAGGCCAAATTTGAATAAATTACGTAGACAGAAAGATGAAAGCTTGTAAAATTCATGGGGAGAGATAGGAATATTTTAAATGCACTAAGAACCAATCAAATCGCAACATTTGTTACCGTACCCGCTTGGGAAAAAAATGTCAAAGTTCTATAAAACTAGAAAATTTGATGAACAAGGTATAAGGTTCCACCTTTAGCCATAAAATACTGCCTACCGACGACTGATCTCTGTTTTGTACAATGTTACTTCAAAAAATTCAAAGGTTTTATTTTTCACCAAAATTACAAAGCTTTGATTGGATAACAGCACCAGTTACATCAATATTATTTTTCATAGAACCTAATAACGACTTTTGAGTTGAAAAAGCTATCACAACAGGGACCGCGGAGCACAATTTTAAGTGTGTGGGGAGGGGGAGGGAGAAGGGGTCGTTATTGAGGGCATATGGCAAAGGTTGCGGGGGGAGGGGGGGAATATGGGTTAAATAGAAAGAATGTATGAGAAATTTGGTGAAAAGTGTGTCGGGGAGGGAGGGAGGAGGGTCCCATGCACATACTCCTACAAACGTTAACCGCTACCAGTGTTCGATTTTTACGGTCGTCCGGTCGTCACAGACGACTGGAATTTTCGTGGGGCAACCAAATATAATAGTTTAGGCGTCCTTTGGAGGACTAAAACCAACCACTTGATGATTATATAGTTAAGAGCTGTATTTTTCATATTTTGAAATGAATCTGTGCTTCGTTGCTGTGAATTTTGCTTCAAATTGACAATCAACTGTAAGTGTTATTGGATTCAATGTCCATGGTTTCCCCCTGTTTTAGATTTTAAAGAGACATTGATGTCAAATTTTTGGTCAGTGAATCTTAATTTCTATTGGTTAATTTTGACAGCTCGACTTTCTGAAAACTTAAAGTTAATTTTAGAAAGCGCGGCCTGTCTCGTTTTACTTTCTTTTTCAATTCATTTTTTTCTTTGCGAATGACCCAGTACTACCTTCTGCGATGTTTGCTTTTTCTCTAAATACAGTTCGGCATGTAAAATCGAAATACTGCGAAAAAATAATCAAGGAACCAAAA
>JAOBRF010380509.1:0-10351 GCA_027575005.1 Sphenopus marsupialis | reverse complement strand
TATGGATTTCTGGGACAAAACAGAGTTTAGGAAAACTTGTTTCATTGGTCAAGACAAAAAGCCGATTTCGGATAAAAGTAAATGGAATGAAGAAATGCAGAAAATCTCAGTCCAGGGGGTGATCTAAAGTGGATTGTTTGAATTACTATTTAACCTGAAAGTAGAACTTCATTTGGTAGAATTAAAGTTTTTGTAGAAGAAAAATGTTGTCTATTTTTTGGTTACTGAGATATTAAGGTTTTTTAAATATAATATCATTAATTACAAATTAGTTGTGATTTCAAATCAGGGGCTCACAATTGGATATACATTTTTTCTTGAAATACCAGTTCATTGATTGTGAAACTTGCACTGTTGTTTCACTACTAATACAAACACATGTAACACATGTAAGGTTTTTATGCTGTTACTGTGACAATAATCTCGGTCCCAGTGCTTACTACCCTCTGAAGCAAAAACACAATTCTTTGGCACCAAAAGATAAAATAAAGCATCATGTGATGCCAGTGACAGAAAAGAAATGGGAATTTTAATTTTTAGAAATATAAGAGGCTGTGACTTATGTGCAGCTATGGCAAAACCAAAACTCCAAATGTTATATCTTGAGGTGATACTAAGTTTCAAGTCCCGAAAAGAAGTATTTCAAGACATAACTGTTGATTTGTGATTTATTCCATTGCTGTCCCTAATAGACTTCACAACGGTTCCAAATTTACATACTTAAAAAACTTTGATGTCTCAGCAACCAAGAAAGATATTTCGATATTATAAGCATTTCTGAAATCTTTCTAGCAGAGAGACTTAATTTTTATGATATAAACCTTTTAAGTAGTTTATGTATGTATCAAAAACAATGTAATGTTCGACATAATCTGTCGGTTCTACAATGGCCTTTTACCAGTCCCTACGTCACATTACGTCAAGCCCCATTTTGATTGGCCTAGAGGATTCGGTAGGCAAAACATTGAGAGGGCGCGAAAATTTAGTTTCTGAATTTATACTAGTTATTAAAGATTTTGCATCTAATTTTCTCAATGGTTACAAGTTGTACTTTTTCTTTGTGCGCCAACCGTCACGTAAAAGGCAATGGTACTTTTTTAAGTTCTATCGTCTACCAATCTTGCATCGAGAAGAATCTGTAGCGCTCACTTCAGAAACAATAGAAGAAATGGAAAAAACGATGTTCCTAGAATTTTTCCGTGGACTAAAACGCCCAAAACAAGACCAACTAAAGGCAGAAATATCAGTGTGAAGGAGCCTCCAAATGAAAAAAATAGTCTCGATTCCAGTCGCGATGCAAGCAAACAACAAACGCCTGGCGTTGGGCGCCTTCACCTTAATGTACTTGCCCATGCTTGCCAAAATGATTTGAACAACAAGTTCCTGGAGAAGAAAATTTAGAGTTCCTTGCAGACATTTGTGAAAAGCTTAATTTTCTTGCCGAAACGTGCCAAACGATGTCGCACAGTCGCGACGATCGCCTTTCTGCCTTAAGTGAAATGCGTGAGAATGTTGACATTAACTTGCAGAACTCAAAACGCGATGGTTTATACAAGCTTGAAAAAACCACGATGCTTCAAAGCTAAAGTTTTTCACAAGGTTTACGTCTCTTGAGTTGTACGAAATATGTTATGACTTTATTACAGATCAGTTAGATAACAACAGAAATTCTCTCTCCTTGGGTGAACAATTTTTGATGGTCCTGATGAGGTTGAGACTGGGGCTTCCAGAGGAATTTTTAGCATACATATTTCATATTAACATAAATACAATATCTCGAGTTTTCCTTAGATGGTTCCATGTATGTATCATAGATTTACGCTTCTGAATAATTATTTGGTCTTCGAAATGTCAAATTTTAAACGCCATGCCTAGATCAATAGTACTTAAATATCCCTCACTGCGTGTCATAATTGACTGCACTGAAAGGAGAATTCGAAAATCTAAAGGTCCTGTTAACCAACAGACTACTTTTTCTAGTTACAAAAACTGCAAAACAGCCAAAGCATTAGTTGAGATTTCACCTGGAGGAGCTATTTTTGTCTCAAACCTTTATGGAGGAAATATCTCTGTAAAGCAATTACCCAAAAGTGTGGAATCCTTCAGCCGATGGAACCAGGAGATTTAGTAATGGCTGACAGAGGTTTTTTGATTGAGGACATTGCTTAAAAACAAGGCATCAAAGTCAACATACCACCATTTCTTGACAAAGGAAGCCAGCAGTTGGATCCAAATGCAGTCGCAGCTGGTAGACGGATTGCAAACACAAGAATCCACACAGAAAGAGCAATTGGAAGAATAAAAGAGTTTACTGTAAGATTCTTTCTAAGGTCCCTACAATGCATCTAGTTACTTACCTAAATGAAGTATTTTATATTTGTGCAATGCTTAGTAACTTTAAGCCCCAATTTATCACTAAGTAATTTGGCCTCTAGTACTGCAAGAGGCTTTACCCGAGCCTCTCCACAAGATATCCGCTCCACAGCCCTATTTGCCCTTGCTGGCACACATTTACATAATGTCATTTTGCTGGCTAGAAACAATGAAATATTCATGTTCCTAGCCACAGGACTGTGTCACTGAAAAAGATGTGTTCTGGGAAGCATATCGCTCTGATAAAACAGCAGAGGTTGACAGAAACCTGTTCTTTACTTTTTTTGGAACCGCAATTAAGAAAATGGAACTGTGGAAAATTGGCCATATCCAAGCTGTTAAGTTTCACAAAAGAAATAAAGGGTATCGAGGAATCACAGTCAAAACGTTGGATGATACGAAATGTGTAAAAAATACTAATATTTTTGCCCAAAACACTGAATTTGCTGGAACCGAATATGATAAAAACGAGAGTTGCAAAAATAAGGTTTTGTGGTATGAGGACGATTCGTTAGAATGTGAATCTTATTGCGGGAAAGAGTTTGACACCACCAAGACTCCACCGTCAGATAGTGATGATGATTGCGATAGCACTAATCATGATGTACAACCTTTAACAGACAGGAAAACGAATCGGGATCAAACAAAAATTGTTGAAAAAAGCGCTAGTGTTTTGGCCCATAATGCTGAAGTTGCTGCAACCAAACATGACAAAAACGAGAGTTGCAAAAAATAAATAAGGTTTTGTGGTTTGAGGACGGTTCGTTAGAATGTGAATCTTATTGCCAGGAAGAGTTTGACACCACCACTCCACCGTTAGATAGTGATGATTTCGATAGCACTAATCATGATGCACAACCTTTGACAGATGAGGAAACAAACCTAGATCAAAGTAAAGTTGTTGAAAAAGACGCATTCTACGAAAGCCACAAAAGTAACATCAAAGGTTTGAGAGCACGAGATTTGCCAGATGCACCGAGTTCTTTTAAGGAATATTTGGCAGCCGTTTTCCAAGAAAACACCAACAACTTTCCTCCATCGGAGAAAAGAATGAATATTTTACGATGTTCTTCTTATTGCTCCTCCAATAAGCTCTGCCAAATTCGTTCATTTATCGCCGTTTGTTTTCCCCCGGTTAAAGTAGGTTCACAGGCGGGTGAGGCATTTGAATTTACGTTTGAGGGTGATATTTTCCCTCAATTTGTTCATCAAGGAAAAAGTAACATTTCTTGCGAAGTCTGTATCCCATATCAAAAATGGGCAATGGAAAACCATGTTCCTTACACTGTTCTTAAAAGCAAACAGGCATCTACTGAGGCTATCCTCAGTCAGAAAATCTGTCAGATTTGAAGTACTTAAACCAGAACACCAGATCAGGTGCATACAGTTAAAAAAAAGATCCATGCTGTTTACTATCAAGTGATGGGCTGCATGGGACTAACTGGTAGTGCATGGGAAGATTTTTATATCTGTTATCGCGGTGAGTTTCACAAACTATGAAAACACTTTCGCAACCAATAAAATGGCCTAAAAGATTTTCTTATTTTCTTATTATCATTATTTTCATTTTTTCTCTAAAATTTTATTTTATGCGTGCGTCAAAAATATGATACTGACCATACTAACTTTTCAAATTTTGTTGCAGTTCCTGAAATCAAACATTTTTAAGTTCTGCATTCGAGGGCTATCGCCAATGGAGAAAGAGAATGCCCTTTTCTTCTTTTTAGATGCATTGAAAGATCTACTGAAGGATTATCAAAGTACAGAAAAATTGACAGTCCTCCATGTCCTGCTTGCCCTAATGGAGCTACATTTGCCTTGCAACATTCTGGTAAAGTAACCGACAATGATCATGCCATACCACAAACACGTACACACTTACTTATAACTATTCACAAAAAGGTTTACTTTTAATAGTGAATATCATGAACAAAAGAAACTGAGTTCTGATTTATTGACAAAAACATATCTGCTCTTTCATAGCAAAGGAATTCCAAAACCCATATAAAACGGCGGTTAGACGACAGACAAACAGACAGACAGGTAGATAGATAGATAGATAGGTAGGTAGGTAGATTGATTGATTATTATAGGAAAATATATCTTACAAAAACAAGACTGTGATCCCTTGATTTTTAGACAAAGCCACGTTGCATTACCTTAAAATGTTGCACATGGGCACTGAATTGCTTAAATAACTTAATTTTTGGAGTTAAAATATCGACGTTTTGTTATTTGCTGTATTAACAAATAATCTGTTTTTAGTGGCCACCGACAAATTTTCCAGCTACGCTTCAGGTCACACTTATCCTATAAAAGAGAAAGTCACTTGTACTTCTTCCAATGTAATTTATTTGGCTTCATGTTTGAAATGCAAGTTGCAATATGTTGTATCTTGTACTACGGAATTTAAAGTACGGTTTAGAAATCACAAATTACACATGCGGCTAGGAAAGAAAACGTGCGAACTAGCAAGCCATTTTGTAAATTCACCGCACTCCTTGCAAGACTTTAATTTTGTTTTTATAGAGCAACTAAGAACTTGTGAGAACATTGACGGCAATTTAGTGAACCGTGAGGCCTATTGGACCTCACAGTTACGTACGCTTCATCCGCATGGCCTTAATAAAAGACAAGAGTACAAATCCACCAACAGAATAAAATATAGCAAGTACATAAAATAGACACTGATATTGAGTAAGCCATTTTTTTAAAGAAATATTTTTAGCATATTTTTATTATCTGGTTTTTAAACCCATTTCTTCTACTATGTAATTTTAAAATCTATTGTTTTCTCCAGTTTATATTTACTTGGAAGAGAATAATTCATTCATTCTGTAAATAATAGCTTGTGTCCAGTGTCTTCTGAGAATAAAACCCAGTTTTTTTCAGAAAAATTCGCTGTATTTCAATAAGGCCGTCTACTTTTATACGTCCCGTTTTTACACCAGACAACTTTGACATCTCAGACGTTAAATGCGTCCAGACCACTTTAACATCTGTAGCATAAAAACAGCCAATGTCATGGGTTGCAAACAGATGTTTTCCTGAGGTGAAAGTGATTAAACTTACTCCAATTATTGTTACTCCATGTAATGGTTCACAGTCATAATCAGTAACCACCTTTCACTGCAGACATTTGAAAGGTGCAAATACATGGAAGCTTGCGGGAGACTGCCTTTGAATCTCTCCAGTACTGATGGTGCTGGCAAAATAAACAATACTTCCATTTGTGATGGTACGTAACTTTAGGCAAGGTGTGTAACCCTAGGCAAGTTATATATAAATCTTTGTAAGTCATATATATCTTTTACATTTCTTTTAAAAAAGCTACTGATCTTGTTTACAGATAATGTGCAGATGGTGATGCCACAGGAGCGCGTTCCAGCCAGTTTCAGTATACAAGGAAGTATCTCTTGCCTACAACACCTTGCTTTCTGCATACGATCCAGAAAAAACATTGGCAAGAGTGAGGAGGGAATTTCGAAATTTCCCACTGATGTTGTAAAATCGAATAGATGTTGATGCAAATGCTGAAACCATTTGCAGGGGGCTTAATTAGTTAATATGAATATAGATAAAAGAATACTAAAATCGCCGCCATTTTTGCATAGATCTATTGATTTTGCTTTTAACTTCAACAAATTGAGTTACTTAATTACCTCACATGAGCATTGTATTTCTTTCGCTGGCGCCACTCGATTGCGTTGCCAATCTCACCTGAGATAATCTTCAAAATTCCGCCACAAGGTGGTGGATCCCCCAAATAGGGCAGGTCGACATGCAGGTCAGTTTTACGCAACATCAGGGCACAGACGACGTTACAAAGTCTAAATCACAGTCAAAATCAAGTAAGAAGGCACATGTTTCCAACACTTCTCTCGTGATCAGTGAAGCAGCCAGCTCCAACCAGAAAGACGAACCTTCTGCCATCGCCACCCTAGCAATAGTTGAAAACACTCACCCACTTCTCTAAGTAAGCTTTCCCCCCAAGATTGGCCCCATATTTTCGCCACAGCTGAGTCAAATCTCTGTTCCCATTAATCGCTGGCAGAATTTTGCGCAGGCTATTTCATCATCGTGGAAAAACGAGCCACAGGTCAACAAAAAGGGTCATGATGGCTCAATTGCTTGTAAGTGTTAACTATTACTATTTGATTGTTTGCAGGCGATTTCACAAGGTTAATTATATTGAAGCATATACGAAGTACATTAAGGAGCTTCAAACATCATCACTTTATTGACGGCTTTTGTTCGTTACTTAAACAAAATTAATATGGATCAACCGGGAACACGAGTTTCTGTTTCCTCCCTTTACTTTTTTCTTCCCTTCTTTGTTTAATGTTTCTCTTGGCTTTAGATTTTTTCCGGCAGGCGCAATGTCCTGGGGCGAAATGCAAATGGCGGTTGGCACGAATAACCTCAGGTGTTCAATTGTAATCACCATCAAAATTGGATGAATTATGGAAATAATGGACTGAACAATGATAAGGTAAGAGATGAGACTGTAATGTACGTAAGCAAAGACATCGATTTGACTTTTTTTATCTTGTATTAAATGCAAAACATTCAGACCACTCAGGGAAGCCATGTCATAGCTCCCTGTGACAGGAACTGAGGATGGCAGGGAAAACTTTGTTTCTTCTAAGCAAGTTAATCCCAACTCATCGCCCATTTAGAACAAGGTTGCTCGTAAGCTGGTCATGAGCAGTGATGGGAGTGATATCAAGGTGCTCTTTTTATTTTACTGTAAGTACTGCCAGAAGCTTAGATACTGCACCTATTACTTCAACTGACTTAAATAATATCAACCTTATTCAATGCAGGAGTTTGGGATTGGATTCTACACCTAATCATTTCATTTATGCCAGAGAAAGACACTCAACTGTCATTTATCAAGTATTCGGCCATGTCCTCAAAACCACTTTTTCTTGTACAAAGTGGATCTGTATAGAGTAAGCAGTTAAAGACGACAAGAGGTAACAAAGGCTCAATTGGAAGGATAAGATATCCAAAATGAAGATGGTAGCAATATGCTTTCCCATTACAACAGCTGCGTTCCTTTGTGTACTAATCACCCAGGGAAAATTCGAAGCTATCATTCCATCATTTTACCAAGGACACAAGTCTTCGTAAATAGTACACGTAAATAGTACACGAGGCTAATCAGAAATGAAACATTGAAGCTGAGTTCCTCTCAGACTCGAATTCATTCAGCACATTTTGAAAAAGAGAAGATGAAACATCCCAGGCATTTACCGTTTATATTTCCAATGAGTAAACAACTCTAAATGGAGCATACTTCCTTGTTCTGACTTTGTGCTATAAGGCAGATTGTCCCCACAGAAGAGGCAAGGAAGGAAATGAAGGAGCACCTCATTGTTGGAGCATATTAGACGAAGTTTGGATGAGGGTGCGGGAATTTGTGAACTCACGTTTGGTAGGGGGTTAGACAGAATTAAAGGCCCCTGTATATGAGGCATTATCACAGTTTGGGTTTGCTTGATGGCTAATGCTCCATACTTCTCCGGAGTGGGGAAGGGGGTGGGGGTGTTATATTGACAGGTGCATTAGCTACTTTATTTGTCTACCTGCTACATGTGATCGCAAATCATATAAAACTACGATATACGACTGCTTTGATCGTATGTTTGCTGGAGTCTTTCAAATTCTATTGAAAACAAATTTTTCAAAACGAACTGTGAAGGTAAGATAAATGTGGTTTCAGAATTTAAAGTTACACAAAACTTTAATACTTTTGAATGTTTACTTAGCAAAAAATTCTTATATATCAAGTTTACGTGTTTTTTATTTGCTGGTTTAAAATCCTGCATTAGGATAAAAAAACACTTTCAAAAACTTCAGTTCAGGTACATTCTATTGATGCTCCCTTTTCAATAATACCAACTTGTTCATTACTAAAAGTTGCATTGTGTCATTTCAGCTTGGGAGATGTGACTTCATATTTTTTTTGTAAACTACTTCCTGCTAAATAAATTTTGTTCCAAGACTTCTTGCTTAATAAATTTCATATCATATAACCTATGGCACTGTGATTAAAAAAGGTCAGAGACCGCAGTAGCATACACCAAGTTCTTCATTTAATTTGAATTCTCTAGTCACTGTATCAGTGTTTACTTTGTGAAGCCAAAGCCTCTACAAATTTGAAGAGAAAAAATTTTTGAGTAAACCCCAGTCTAGTACAATATACCTTTATAAAAGAAAACGATTATTCTTTTTAGTTAAAACTGCAAATTGAAATTGATTAAATATAACTATTAACTGTATTATATCCAAAATTATTAATATATGATGGCAGTAACAATGAACAGAAAGATTTATTAAACCCAAGCCGCATCCACGTTACCGAAGACTCCCAAAGGGTGCAGATAAAAAAAGCATTTTACTAACATTGTTTGGGGACATCTCTGATTTGCTGTTGGCACTGGAGGACCAATAACGGATTGAAATCCCGACAAACTTGGACCTTTGAATGGCATTTGGAATGGGCCATAACTTCTCAATAAGTTGTAACAAACCCTTTAGCCGAATATTTTTATATAATTATTTTATGACATTTTATTATATTGTACTGTATTTTTAGTAGTAAAGGGATAAGAGATTGCGCTTCACTCAGACATCTCAAATTCATTTGACCTTCTGAAAGGATTTTGCTAAAACCTTTTCGTAGACATCTTTTAGCAAAAAATACTTAATAGTCAAAACAAACAGCCGTTTTGTAAGTGCAAGTTGAAAGCAATCACAAATCCCTCATAAAGGTAATCTGTGTAGTAGTTAAGTTTGATAAAAAGATATCAGGAACCTGTCAAACACTTGTGAGTTTAGATCATGAACAAAATTGTATGATATCATGTTACAACTGTGTCTTTAGAACATTTTCTAAGTAGTTCACGAGAGCAGTTGTGAAAGTCCTTGAAAGCATGAACATGTAGAACACAACATCAAAGAGGATAAAACCAGGTGACGATCCCCAGTACAAAAAGTGTTCTTTGCTCCTGAAGGGCAGACTTCCTCTATTACAAAGTTACAAAACTGCCCTCAATTACAAAGTATCAATGCTATTGCCAACTCACTTGAAGAAAGTTCAATGTTGTCACTAGTTTTATACATGTTAGTTTTGATTGCAAAATCACCTTAGCCTTCCATGGTAAGGGTAACAAGTCTTCATGGCAAGCGCATTTGAATTCTGCTGCGCCAGTCTTTTATTATGCATTACCTTCCTACCTCTTGCAAAAATTGGAACGCGTTCAAAAAAGAGCTATGCGAATTATGTCCTGGTATAGAATATCAGCAAGCTTTAGCGCAAATGAGTTTACCAATGGTTGCGGAGCATCATCAAAACATCTGCATGCGCACTTTTGAATGCATAATGAGCGACCCGAACCACAAGTTACAAAAGCTGCTACCACCTTTTTTTAAAAATAATTATAATCTTAGGCATGCACGCACGTTCACTTTGCCACGGTGCAAAACAAATACATTCAAAAACAGTTTTTTTATTGACTCAAGCAGAATTGTAAATAATTCTTAAGATTCCTATAATAGGTTTTTTTAGTGATATTATATTAAGATTTCTCTGTTCCAACATTTTAATAGATATTATATGAAAATACGCAATTCAGCTTACGCTGCAACGTATTTTTAATAAAGTACCTACCTACCTACCTACCTTCTTTGCAAAGAACCCCTTCCATTAGATGACAGTGGATTCTGACAACTCATAAAATTATTTCAGAAATTAATATACCTGTACTCACGACAGCACTTCACTCACGATTCATGATTGCTAGTAATAAGTGCATACAGTGCCATTTTTATCATTATTGCTAAAGAAACGTCTTTCTGTTGCATCCCCACAACAATAAATTTTATTATTTATAATTATAAATTTCTTTAACATTTGTATGTTGTTTCCGTTTATATAGTTATAACATTTCTTAGTTTATTTTTATTTAAA
>JAOBRF010379398.1:0-10372 GCA_027575005.1 Sphenopus marsupialis | reverse complement strand
GTTGGGAATAAAGGGATTGTATTTCGCTCCGTTTCACTGCAACAATAGCAAGAAATATTAATCTGAAGCAATCTGTTGTCCCCAAGGTTGTTTTGTATCCTGTTTTCCTGTATAATAGTAAAGAAAGCGCTAGACCACGCGAACGTTCTAAAAATACCGAATAAAAGTGCTGATGGAACAGTTTCGATTTCAGAAAGACAGGCCACAACAAGTTTTGGAACATAAAGTTTTTATTTTTCATATCAATCATTGAGAGTTACACAGCAGCACTTAAATAATCCGGTGAACACTTCAATCTTCAAAGCTCTATTGGGCTTGGAGTTTAAGTATCTATTTCTCGGTGTTAATTCTTGATTTGTTTTTGTTTGTATAGACTTCTTTTATTGTAATTTTAATTCGAATCTAAAAATACATTTTGTTAATTTATTAATGATTTTTGAACGACTTTAAATTTAATTGAGAAATACTTTGAATTAAGACGTAAAGTTTAAAGCTCGGTTAAAGCACATTTTGATCTGCAGTGTTGGTATGAACATGGAGACCTATAGAACTACACACCAGTTTCGTGTGTTGTATCAGAATAGTTCAGTTCAAAAACTTGAACTTCAAAACCTTTGTGTGTCTAATTAAAAAATGCAAACGTGGGTCGTGTCAATTTAGTAATTAAAAACAAGCTTTTCAAAAATGTTGAATGGATTCACGCTTCGGAATTCAATAAGTTACAGACGGATCTTATTTTGGATGCACAATGACGTAAATCCTTTTACTTTGTTTTAAAAATTTCGTATAAACAGGTATAAATAGATGTTAAGTTGACCAAGTTTTTACAATCACTAACGGAGAGTTTCACACTGACTTCAAGAATCACCTGTCTGAACCAAACATCGCCTGTATATACAGCTACGGTAAGATTGTGCGTGCACGAAAATATTTTGTTTGTATTTTGTTTTCTTTCCTTTATGAACTACTTCGTTTCTATACGAACCAGTAAATTTCACCGAGGCTCATTGTTTTAATTTGAATATTTGGCTGCTTCAGCCCCAATTTTCATGTTCGTAACTTGTTCTGAGTTTTGTGACCGCTTGGTAATTGAGATGGAGACCAAATAGAAGCAAGTATTGGAAAACGAGATGTCTCGCAACGCTAATGTATTGTAAAGCTGTAGTTAGAGGCAACTTACGTTCACTGTCTGTTGAACAGTCTTGAAGTTTCCGAGATTACAATGAATTTGTGCGGTGTTAGTTGCTATTGCTAAAAAGTTCAAATACAAGTTTCGGTCAAGTTTACCTGAAGAATTCGGTTGATTTCATACTTTTCGAGTCTCAGCCTGAGTTTGTTCATACTGAAATTTTTCTTAAATTCTGGTTAATTCGAGCCTTGTTGTTCATCTAAAAAGGCGTGCAACATCTCACAGAAACTTAAAGAAAAGGATGCCACACAAAAGTCAGTCTTCATGCTCTAAAACTGTCACCATATGTACATGAATTTGTTTTCAATGTTTGTTTAATGCAATTTTAATGTCATACAGTTTAGAGCAATCTTTTTTATGGCGCACCTTTCTTCCCTATTCTGTTGAAAACAAATGACAATTGTCTATCTTTTAGAGTTCCACTTATGTTAATGATACATAAGTTTCAACATTTTGAAGGAAAATCGATATCAACAGATTCCATGTTTGTTTGTCTTTGTCTTTAACGACGTATGGAGTTGTTAGTTGTGCACTTCGAACACTTAATTTTTGTTTTGTCTCGCGGCATGAAATACAAAAAGGAGGGTCTGGATGGAGGTATAGCTTTGACAGTTGACGGGAAAAAACTTCGATGTTTTGACGGTCGACGATTAAATTTCGTGTTTGTTGTCGATAAATTGGTTTAGATATTTCTTTTCTCAAAGTAATTTTAAACATATTTTGCTGAATCCGCTGTAGGATTTCACTTGCATGAGCGTCTAATAATACAATTTCAAATGTTCGTTGAAACAACGGCTGAACCGTTACGCTGCTAGGCAGTAGATCGCGTGTTGCAACAACAACAACAATAATTTATTCCCACTTCAAGTGCGTAACAAAAGTACAGACAAGAAAAAAATTAAACTAATTTACAGTGGTTGGACACCCGAAATAACTATACAAGCTAAACTAGTCGGGTGCCCATTTTATTCAAAATTTAATTTGTAAGTCGAAGAAAGACGGAAAGAAAAATCAAAATAAAATACACTAATATACTAGGAAAATTTATTGAGCATCTTTCTGCAGTCATGGATAGAGTTTCGGCAGATTTCCAAAATTATTGATAAACATGTTCCTCTTCGAAAACTGACAAAAAAATGAAGTGAAATACAGAAGTAAACCGTGGATTACACCTTGACTCAGGCAGTCAATATCAACAAAAAATAAACTTTTTCAATCATATTTTACTGTTGCTATGTGGAAAACCATTTTAATCGCTAAAAGAACGACCGTTGGGTCAGCGCGAGTGGAAAATGTGGCAAGTGATTAAGAAATGAACAAAACTGTGTCGCATGACAATCTCCTTCTTCTGATTTTCGAGTGACAGTTGCAAACGAACCGAGTTTTAACTCTTTTTCTTCTTTCTGCCTTTAAATTAACAAGTGTTTTTTCGCTTAGCAAGACGTGATCTACTGCCTAGCATCGTAATGGCTCAAACGTTTCAACTAACAGTTGAAATAACATAATTAAGCGCGCGCTCAAGTGAAATCCGCTGTATGTCGTAACGGATTTTCTAGTTTCATTTAAAATAAATAAAAATATAAACTTTATTTATTTTTCGTCAATTGCGAAGGAAGTGGTTGTGCATTCTTCCTAGCCAGAGGTTATAATTTTTAATCGATCGGCGGCTCAGATCTTGCCCTTCAATTGGTTTGTTTCCAACACTAATAACCATGAAGAGGTCTTTTATATTGAGCTTTAACGTCATTCCTCTCTGTAATTTTTCTCTAAATTAAGTAATGAGTTTATACGAAGACGCTTGTTTGCAATGTTTCAACCACTTTCATTACTTTATTGGAAATTTTCGTATCATAACAATTAGTTTATCAGAGTAGTGGTTCGCTTCCGCCTCGAGCTCAATTAGCCTTATATTAACCTGCCCAGACCTGTAGTTGGGAATAAAGGGATTGTATTTCGCTCCGTTTCACTGCAACAATAGCAAGAAATATTAATCTGAAGCAATCTGTTTCCCCCCAAGGTTGTTTTTTATCCTGTTTTCCTGTATAATAGTAAAGAAAGCGCTAGACCACGTGATCGTTCTAAAAATACCGAATTCGTTAAAGATGAAAAGTGCTGCGTGAACAGTTTCGATTTGTGAAAGACAGGTCACAACAAGTTTTGGAAAATAAATTGTATTTCGCTCCGTTTCACTGCAACAATAGCAAGAAATATTAATCTGAAGCAATCTGTTTCCCCCCAAGGTTGTTTTTTATCCTGTTTTCCTGTATAATAGTAAAGAAAACGCTAGACCACGTGATCGTTCTAAAAATACCGAATTCGTTAAAGACAACATTGAAGAATGATGCGTGAACAGTTTTCATTAAAGAAAGCACAGGTAACAACAATTTTGGAACATAAAGTTTTTTATTCAGTTTCCTAGAAAATTAGACAACAGGAAATAATCCGGCGAAGTTGCCTTAAAACAATCCATTAAGCACTTCCTGAAAATTCAGTTTAGTTTCAAGTCGCAGTTGAAGTATCCCTCTAGTCTCTCGGTGTCTTCTTGCATGATTGCTTTTGTTTGTAGACTTCCTGTATCAAAATTTTAATTTGAGCATAATAAGGTATTTTGTTAATTTATGGGTGATTTTTTGAACGACTTTAATTGAGAAATACTTTGAATTAAGTAATTTTTGAAGCTCGGTTAAAGCGGTTAAAGCGGTTGATCTGCAGTGTTGATATGAATATGGAGACATATAAAACGACACGACAGTTTCGTTTGTTTCATCTGAGAATTGCTCAGTTCAAGAACCTGCAGGCGTAAACTGTTTATTTCTTTATCAGGAAACTCACTTTATGATACAACTGAGATGAAATAGTATTGTTTTGAAATAGAAAAATCTATTAGTATTGATGGCGTCCAGCAATGAGCTTGAACAACAACAACTTTACTGTGCTCAAAAGTAGTAATAACTTTATAATTTAATAATCAAAAACATGGTTTTCATAAAAAAAATTATGGATTCACGCTTGAAAGGCTCAGTCTAGTTAATTGTCCTCTAATAATAAATTCTTTTAATAATATTTTTTCTCATTCTTTAAAGCTTTAAAAACTGGTAGCATGATACGCATTATGAAATTGTCATTGGTGATCATTGGGAACCTTGTGCCAGTGATAATGGCTGCTAATATTGGTATCCATTTCCATTTCTACACGGACAATTGTGTATCTGGTGATATGCACGTAGAGGAGCAAAGCAGAGGAATCACCCGGGTATCACAGCTATCCAATGGAGACTTCATCCGAGGAATTTCCGGAGCTAGTCGTAAGCCTGGTTGGTGCAGAGTTGAAGCGGTTTACCCCTCCTCACATGAAAGCATGACTACATATGACGGTTTCACATCGGGACACTTGGTGGTTGATGATGATTCAGTACACCAATTTGGAAAGAAGGGCACCGCCACAAAAAACATACCATTTAAGCTGGCAACAGAATGCGATGCAGCCTTGAATTCCGCAGGTCAGGCGTTTACACCCATAAGCACCACATTCTGTCCTCATGATCTGGGTTGGAGCGAGTACTTGACTCTGATGGCCGCTATTAGACGTGTCACAGATCGCACTGGCTTTTTCTGGTATTTCAGCGATGCCTTCCATGACAACGACACAGCCCATGTTCCAAACTGGAGGGACATACTGCATGAAATGTGTCTGGAGCTCTTGAGCTGCGCCCGTGATGGAAAATGCCAGCAGTTTGAAAATGTGACGGCCGAGTTCATCCGAGAACACGTGAATAGGAAGTACGTGGGCATCGTTGAGGTCGTGTTTCCTAACATGGGCGGTGATGTGAGCAAAGAAGAAGCTGGAACTATTACAGAGGTAGTTCGGTGTAAAGAAAAGAGAAGCATTATGCTTGTGCCTGCTGTCATCAGCGCCATAGTTGGGTTCTTGCTCGTGGTGCTTGTCATTGCAGCCATACTGTACCGCAAAAAATATCGCCGAGGTGAAAAGAAATTGCAGGTTATGCAAGACAATCAGCCCCAAGTTGGCAATGGAAAGGCTTAGACCAGTTAATTAAATGTTTGTGATTAATGATTTGTGATTAAGCATTAGTATTTCAGTTCAATCACACACGGCTTTTAAAATTTTTAGGTTCGTACATTTTCGACCAAATCGTGCAAGATTTTTCACTGATGATTGTAAATTAGGCCTAGGGTAGATTCTTTCGCTTTGATAGTTTAAGCAAGTGAGGTTAATAAAATGATGAATGATAATTTCCGAAACACTTTGAAACAAGCGAACTAAAGCGTTGTTAAGGTACATATTAGTTATATTGACATCTTGCACTATTTACATTTCAGGAAGGATACTTGAACAATAGGTTTTCCGTCAGTTTTTTTAATGACATCAAGTTTAGCAGCTTTGTATTCGTCGTAAGACTTGATATGATTGTATGTTCTATTTCGAAGTCAGTCTAGATTTTAGGACTTTTTTTACTTAGAGGTTAACACATTGATTTTAAGGGGGCACTTATCCCTATATTTTGGTGGTTAGTGAGGGAGTTGAACTAAGTTTTGGAATGAGAAGAATAGATGAGTACAAACACCAAACAGTCCCGCCTGACCATGCGTGAGTGCATTCTTTGCTTTGCGGACGGTTTTATTTAGTCGATGATCGGATTTTCAACACTTCAAATTATGGACGGTGATATTATCAAAAAATGCCATCAAAAGCCTCCAAAAAGAGGCCTTAGAGATAAGCGCTTCCTTAACTGACCAAACATGTCAAACTGTTTTGAATACTTAATTGGCACATTGCAATCGAAAAGAATAAACTTCTTTTTAAACCAAAGTTCTAAACTTCATTGGGCGAGCGGATATCAAAAGGAGAGAGTATGAGAAGTATGCAGGGACGAGAAGGGGGGGGGGGGGCTTCATTAAAAACTAAATTCTATGTACTTATTACAGTGGTCACTTGGATTGCATGACCACCTTGTGAGAACCATTAACGTTTTTGCCCGGATGAAAACTGCATATGCGATTATTTCTTAGAACTTTTTTACAACCTTGGTCGATGATCGAGGGCCCATGTGACAAAGAAAAACCCCAAGTGTTCTTTAATAGTGCAGCGGATTCTAAGGAAGAACATATTTAATGAAACACTTATATAGTTACACAATGTCCAGTCTTGTTTGGTTCCCAGAGATAAAAACAGCCCAATTTAACACCAACGAAATTTTTAGCCCTATAAGATTCATTTTAAAAAAAGGTGCAGCGTTAGACCATGAGATTCTGTCGATCTTGAATTAGCTACAATGAACCTTTAAATTGCTTTCCAATTAACCCTTAACTACCCAAAGGGGGGAGGGGATGGGGGATGAGCAACCCACCCCCTCGATTTTTTTGCCCTCAAAATTGTATGGATTGACCAATCGCCAAAAGCTTTAGCCTAACTTACCTTAATTAAAGATACGTTGTTTGACCGTAACTACTAAGTAACTGCAAATTTTTTTTACAAAAATGTTAAATACAATGTCATACCTCATTTTATTTGCAGTCCTTTGTAGTTTTATTGCATAAAATGGTGTTTTAACTATTTTCAATAATATCTATCGATGCCTTATCAAAATTTTAAAAAAAATGAAAATCCAAGATAACGGCCCTGGCAATAGCTAGTTAATTAATGATTGTTGCTACGGAATTTAATTTGTACAAGATTTAATAAGTGAGTGATGTACTAATTGCATGCCCATTGATTTGTTCTAACTATTAACCGTTTCAAATATCACCGGGAGCGGTTCACTCAATCCTTCAATCCCCCCCGCTCTTGTTTGGATATAGTTTCTCTAAGCACTGAGGGCTCAACATCCAATCCTTTGGAAAATCGTTTGACTGCAAAGTGGGAAAGTTTTTTTTTTAGAACTCGTAAATGTAGTCGGTCTCAGCTACGGAAAACTGTATTCAGCCACTTTAAAGGATTTTTTTATCATAATTATTGTCAAGAAATGCAGGCATAGGTCCTGAAGAGCGAAGTGTTAGGGAAGGGTCTTTTTTAATAACTTTTTGTGGCATCAGTTCTTCAAGCAAACTAACGTTAGCTGCTAAGCCATTAGTCGTCAGGCGCTCTCGCATACATCAATCCCGTATAAACTAAACCCTTTGTCAATGTCACCGCCTATAGAGTTTCAGTACGCGACCAGGTCAGTTCCTTAATTTTTGCCGACACGATACCAAAGTACTCTCGCTACTTTTTACGCGAATATGCCTGTGATTTTTTACCTAGTGTAGTATACCTTTTGAACATTATTAGGAATTATTAATATTAAAAAAGTTATGACTAAATTAAACTTCTTAGGAGCAAGGACCATCACTATCAAATGTAAACTCTGAAATTTTTTTTAATACTTCTGGGATATAGTTGACAAAGTTTAATCACACGTACATGCCTGTTACAGATAAGTTGCGGTCACTATCCCCATGGGTAAGCAGGCATTATCCCTTCGGTATCTAGCCTCACGAAACAAATAAGCCTGAATGTTAACAGCCGAAGAGATCTGTATCTGCCTTATTTGGCCTGTCAGGACGGCGCAGCTAAAAACAGGCTCGTCTTCGGATTCTCATGACGCAAAACAAGTAAATTTACTGACTTAGAAGTATAACATTTGTGCGCATGCGCGCTGATGGTAATTACTAGCCACTGATGCTAAATCCATAACAAGCCTAAGTGGCCCATTGGAGCCGGTGCTTATGTCCGGTTTCTGTAGTGTTACGCTTACGCAGATGAGAATCATTGACTCCCCCTGGATGGGACTCTAATCCGTCATAGGTTAGCTCCCATTAAAAACTGGTACTAATTTTACCGACTTCGAGAGGATGGGAAGAAGGACAAATAAATGTTCAACATTGAGCCGGGCTTTGAACTCAGGACCTTGTTGTTAGAAGGCCGAGATCTTACAACTACGCAGCCGTAATAGTTGGTATAATTAAGGCTATATAGGTTGCGGGCTTTACCAAGGGATTGTAAATTTCTCCTTCTAAATAAAACATTAAGGGATTAAAACAGCTTGTGTTCCTAGTCTTAGACAGTAATAGAAACCTTTAGCAGCAGAACGGGAGACGGGGACGAGAACAGCCCCTGGCCGGTAGGGCCTGGAAATAGACTTGCCGTCCCGGCCAAGCTTGCAAATCATTAAGCAGCGACGTAATGTGCATTGTTTGTTATGGCATCGTTTCGAGAAACAACACGACGACGATACCATTGACGAAGAAGAATTTGTGTTACTGTACGAGGCTTAGATGGATGGATAAAGTAGAATGCAGAGCCGAGTTTCGCTGCGAGAAAAACGACTTGCCACTTCTCGCCGAGGCGCTCCAGATTCCACCGCAATTTCGATGTCATAGCGAACGGTATGAGAAGGCATGGAAATTCTGTGTATGGCTCAGTTGCGGCGACTTGTACATACTTGTCGATACAGCTCCCTTACTGGTCTCAATTCGGAAAACCTATACCAGTTATAAGTATGATCAGCAATGAGGTGATCGATTTCATATTCGAAAATTACGGATTTACAGCAGAAAAACTTGTAGAAATACTCACGTTCTCAGAGAGCGGCATTTTGGTCGAATTCACGTAGAATACATAACAAGACGGTAGGAACTCATTATTCGCACATGCGCTAAAGACTTATGCGAAGAAATTTCACTTCCGGAGCGGTTCCCTTCCTCTCTACCGTTCTGCTGCTTAAGGTCTCTGACATTAAACGCTATGACATAGGAGAACATGAGAAAAGTGTTAATAGTAAACTAAGTGAAGATAAGTTTTCTATTTGCTTTTCGACTATCCCACTACGTGTCGTCATAGCTTTTTATATTATAGTTTAGGAACACAAGCGAGGATGTTTTGTTCTATTGGAAATAAAAGAGAGCTAAAATGGTAATAAATATATTTAGTTTTATAAAATGGAACTACGACTAATTAGAACGCGCGTTATTTCAGGCTCATTTTCTAGTTTTATTTGTAGAACTGAAATAAAACGCCGAGTGTTCTATTTTAGTTATTGAGAGAAAAGATTTTACCCGGTTATAGTTTGGCGATTATTTTGTATAGCTTAAAAATTGTGCAGGTTGATTAATATGCAACAATTTCTTTGAAACTTTTCCCACCATATACTCAACAAACATCTCGTTTTTCTACATACAGGAGGGTTTATTACATTGGCTACCGTCAAGTGCAGCGAGTTGTCAACAAGCTTGTGTACAGATGTTGTGAAGGCTGGGCGAGAATCCCCGGTCAAACTGGTTGTACGCTACGTTAGTATTGCATAAATATATTTAAGATTTTGTGTTGTGTTTAAGGCTGGTTTCCATCAGTAATCATTCGCATCGCGTCAGACACCATTCTCTCCTCCATCCGCTCTTCAAACCCGAGATCAAAACCTGTGCTAGCAAAATAATTAATGATACGAGACCTCTCGATAATTCAGTCGGTGTCTTCACTCTGTAAAAGCAGCTCCAGCTAATCATAATAGACTGTGATGCTGTACTACGAGGTCATACATGGACCTTATAGCGGCTGCCAGAGACGCCTTTACAAAAACCTCATAATTGATCTTGTTGCGCAACGCCGCCTCTAGTTCTACTTTTGAAACTGCAATGAACACGATTGACTGCACTTTACAGTGTAAGAGTAAAAGTTGTTTCCATATTGAACTGATCAATGGGAATAACTTTTACTGTTATTCTGTAAAGTGCAGTCAATCTTGCTCAACAGATGTTCCTTTTAGAGGCCGGCTATATCTGTGGTTTACAGTCAGCTACTTGGGTTCAAACCACCGGGTTCTCAGGTCACAGGTTAATGATGCAAAGACACTGAGATCTTAAAATCGTAAAGTCAAACCCTTGACAGAGTTCTAGCTGCTAATGCAGGTTGGAGATACACATTGTCTGTTTTAGAATGTGTTGGGGCTACGATGAGTACACTTTTTGATCCCTTGGATCTCAAGCCTCTTACAAAACCTCCTCGCCAAAAATCGTTTTACTTTGTCGACCTAATACAAACTTTAGTGAAAGCTGTGATTGAAGATAATACCGGAGTGGATGGCCAGGGTGGCCTAGTAACTAACGTGAGTTCAAGCATAGGACCATCAAGAATGTACCATCAGCAATGTACCATCAACAATGTACCATCAACAATGCAACATCAAC
>JAOBRF010379397.1:0-16789 GCA_027575005.1 Sphenopus marsupialis | reverse complement strand
AGAGAGTTTTATTGTAAGATTTTTATCAACATACATTTTAACCATAATGCCTGGTGACGACAGTTTTATCTTTAGTATCTTATCATCATTTTTATATCAAGAAATACTCAAACAAGTTATAATCAATTAGTCATAGTCACAGTTTTTTAATTTTTAATCTTTTTGTAGATTTTGATCATTATTAGAATTATTAACTATTTGTAAATTAATAGTTAATCTATCTGTAATTATTGTAAATTATTGGGTGAAGAGCCATTTACTGGAAATGCCTGATTTTACACTAATTGAGTGGCGTTATAACAATCAAAAAGATGGTAGCAAAGTATGTCTGAGAAAGCTATTTGTTTTTAGTTGTTTTGACCATTTTTGAATGGTAATATAAAATGTTGTTTTAACCATTTACAATAATGGTTTTACCAACCATTAAGAAATAGTAGCTTTAAAAATGATACTTTTTACCAAAAATAAATGCTCAAGTTAACCACTTCGTTTTTGGTAGATTTAAGCAAATGTTAATTGTAATAAATGGTTATTTCAACCATGAAAAAAATGGTAACCAATGTAGGTCTGAGAAAACACGATACTTAAAAAAATGGTTAAAACTAGAAAACTAATAACTCTTGAGTGGAGAGTCGGGAAATTAAGCAAGGTTCAGGTTTGGTTTTCCTATAATTTCCCGACTCTCCACTCAAGAGGTTTTGATTATCCTCGGTCCAGGCTCTCTCGATAATTTAACGGTTTTAAAGTGGCGCCAAAGTATGGCCAGGGATGAAATCGTCGATTTGAGAACCTGAAGTGTTGAACTCATTGGGAAATTGTGGTTTTAAAATAAAGGATACATCGATCCTTTTAAGATGATAGCATGGCTCACTCTCTTCGAAGCCCTGCGAGGCAAAATTTGAACTGGAAGCGTTTTTTCAGGGAAATATTTGGCGATTAGTTCTGGAGTTTGAAAGCCGCTAATGGCCGTTCGCTTTCTACCTTCTCTCTCCTTTAGAGTGGCGAACTTAAGGTAACTAAACTCCAACGGAATTCGCTGAAACTCGGTCAGGGGGTTAACGAGAATAACACGAAGACACGGCGAGTGTTTTTCGTTATCTTTATTTGGATATGAGTAGAAAAAAGTGTACATTCAAAACTCCGTATATTTTCTCTATTTCTGTACTATAAGTCTAAATATAGTAAATTTTTTCTCATCGTGAGTTTGTGATACCGGTGGCGTGGCCATTTTGTCTTCAGCTGCAACAGTTTAAACGCCGATGTAAAACTTACAATGTTGTCCTGCCTGTAATTGCGTTGAGAAACCACTTTCAAGGCAAGATATTATTGAACATGTAACTCGTTCAGTTTGCTTTTTAGTTTCCATTCCGTCTGTTACGTTCCAGAAGGCCCATTTCCTGTGTATCGCTCTCTGTTACGAACTAGTTCAATAAGGATCCAAGGATACTTCCAACTTCAACTTTACCTTTTTAATTGTGATGTTTGCAAGATGGTTGGCTTGAATGTTACCTTGATTGACCTACGAACTGGCTGGTGGATGGTCGTCTTGATATCAATAAAATAATGCAATTGTAGAGTCGACTTTCCAGGCCTTGCAATACCTTCTAGAATGAACTTAACAGTGTTGCTGGTTTTTCTTGCTGAATGGGCATGCTAAGGTGAAGTGGTTAACGCTTTGACAATCATTTATACATTAAAGGACCAGCAACGGGAATAACAACCAGGACACAGTTAACTTCTTAAACTTTCGAGGATCATCCGCTGTGGTTGATCCACATAACAGCCTTCGACAACATATTTCTTTGGCACTCTAGACGTGCTTTAACCTCGGCCTTGCTGGCGTTTCTGGACCAGTTTGTTGCTATAAGCTTATGCAGACTGGTGCTTCATATACGATCTATTCGGTCGAAAGACCATATTGCGCACAAACGTGAAAGCCATTATGAAAAATAACACCCAGCTTTTTATCTTTTTGGCTAGTTTTTTTTACCGTTGCTTCACAGTACTCTCCTTTGCTATTGCAGACTTATTTCCTAAACAAAACGAGTCCCCAGTAATGCTGGTCAATACTGGCCACTACTGACAAAAACCCGGCCAAAACTGTAGCCAAAAGTTGATCTAAAATACAAAAATTTAGTAATTTTTTCAATGGTACTTCAAAGCCACTCTGCAAACGAGCGACACGAAAAGCAGAATACAACACTCTAAAAAATTAATAATGTTTTTTTTGTTTTGTTTTTTATAGCTAGGCGGTAAACCGCAACCTGCATGTGCTACTGAACAGACAAAAGTAAATTTTACTTAAACGTTCCTGTTTAAGTAAGTTAATCTTGCAGGTTAACGAAGGTCTAAACAAGTTAATAAAATTAACTTGATAAATGTTTTACCTCTTTTTCTTCAAAATCTCCGCATTTCTGTCGTTCCTCAAGCAAACGTGTGAGCGCTATGCAAATATCATCGATGTGAAAAATGGGGATAAGCAGAACCTTTCCAAAACTTGCCAAAGGTAAGATGAGCAGAAACGTCTTCCTGAACAAGGGGTCGATGGAAAACAAATCCTTCACATGGTTCCAAATATCAAACAAGAAGCTAAAAAGAGTGTACAGAACGTGAGGGAACGGAGTAAACTTTCAAATTAATGTCAAAGTTTATTACTATACCTATTCTTAGCCACCTACCGATCCAACCATCCATTCGCTTATGCATCTATCCATCTATGAAAACCCCCACACATCAATCATCTTTCTCAATCTAACCAAATGCTCATCCCATCCATCTTTCTAACCGTTCACTGATCCACCCATCCGTTTACTGGTCTATCGTGTTTGCACAGGATATTGCAAATCGAGATGCATTTGGGAGAAATCGAGAGCATGTAGTACAAACATAAATTCTCCGTTCACAACAATAGCCAAGCTAAATCAGCTGCAATAAATATTGATTTGTGGTTCAATCTTAGGAAACCTAGCAAAATTTTAAAAAAAATGTTTTTTGTTTTTTATTCTATATTGCCGCGATTTTATTTTAATTGAAGCCGCATGCGGTGTAGCTTCTGTATTGTTGTTAATTTGGTTTAATATTTCTTTGAACAAAAAAATATGTACTTTCTGAGAAATATTACTACTTTTTATCTAATTGTGAAAACGCTTACAGAACAACCGTCATACAAAAATTTTAGATGCAGTTTGTCTATCGAAATGGACTTATAGTTTCGCAGTACGAACTTTACGTTTTTATTTTTCCCTGTTTCTTCTGAAAAAATGTTATGGAAAGCTCCACCAAAATAAATACATATGAGAAAATTTAGACCGGTTTCCGAGATGAGAAAAGGCCGAAGAAGTGAGGAAACCGCGCTGCTACGTCATCGACCATGTAAAAGAATTCACCCCAGCAATATAACATATGGAAAAACTTTCCAGCCCGCTAACCGAAATGTCGGTATTCGAGCCAGCCTGTCCTCTCGTATGAACCCATCGAAAATTTTACAAAGTATTTAGAGGTAAGGCGAGATCTCGAAAACCGAGCCGGCCTGGTCAACCGGGCTCATATGAAGAAGCCCTTAAAATGATTTTTTTCAGGCTTCAATTTTGCAGTTACTTGGTTGTGTTTATACTCGCGATACAAATCTATCACAACAAATATTGTTCAACTTTCAGTCTCATGCTTCTCTTTCGCAATTACTTAAATTTCGTTCAAAACCGTTAACATCGTATCATAATGTTAATAACAGAAAACGAAACCCAAACATATCAATACTTTCCCTATACATTTAATCAAAAATTAAAGGCTATAAATTTTGCTATATCTAAATATTTGTAACGCTGACATTTAACGTGTTACCTGTGCGTTTTGTTTTTTAGTTTGTAGTTGGGCACCGACAGTCCATCTGCCCCCCACCATTTCAAATGTCTACTTGAACCAGTGCTCTCTGGATTCTCAAAAGGAACCGAGTCATTTCGAAGAAAATGAAGGAGTGGAACTGCACACAGCCAATATGGCACGCATCTATCATGCTGCTGTTGTATCAGTTGGTTGCAGACAAAAATTATACCATCGGCTAGCTCCCTTAAAGTTAAAAGCCAGCAAAAATTGTGTAAATGAATATTAGAATCAAAAGCAGTAAAGCAAAAAAGGTTTCCAGACAGGGTAGGTTGGGAATAAGATTCCTTCTTTATTGGGTTTGGCGTTATCCTTTTTAAGTTTTCTAGCATTCCATACTCATTTCATATTAAGGTATGAACAAATATTCCAGTGACTTTATTGATGCTAAATAAAGATGTTTATAGAGATTTATTTTTCACCCGCCGTCATTTGTAGTTAAACCAGAGGCCTAACACAATACAGTCTCCTATTTAAAGTGTACTCTTTTATTTCGCACTACAATTGGAGGCTCTCTTTCGTAAAAGGCAAATACATAACACTTATTAACCGATAGTGAGGTCTTTAAGGAAAATCTCACATTCAGCGGTTGAATGAGTAGGATTTTAAAGTCTTCGTGAGATGGTTAAACGCCGGTACAATTTCGAGCTTCCAAGCTATTGGATTGTTTTGTTATCTCGTTCTTGCCTTTATTACTTATTTAGTCTCACTAATAATTATTAAAGGTCTCTGTAGAACCTCCGTCTGCGCAAACGATTCCATGTACCAGATTTTAACGTTGTCCTTTCGTTGTCGTGTCTTTTACGTGTACCAATTTGTTGCCAGAGTGTAAATTGGCTTGATACCAAACATTTTAAAAGTAAATTTCAATCTATCTGGCGGGCCACCAAAAATTTTTCATAGCGATTGGTTACGTAGGAACACGGAGTGGAATCGAACATCAGTAAGCAGATGATGGACAAAGACACCTAAATATGTAACCATACACATGGGCCTATAATGTGCAAGTCAAAAGCAATCGAAGTGCTAAAAAAAGCATGACAGGCCCCCTGTACCAGATTTCTTGCGACTCCTGCGATGCTAAATACATCAGAGAGACTGAGCGTTCTCTAAAAGCCAGAACGCCAAACACGAATACACCAGAGGGCACGCAGTTTCGATGTCAAATACAAAGATATTGACAGTTGAGCCACGATGGTTTAAAAGGGACGTGAAGAAGGCTATTTTCATGCGGGCAATCCGCCCATCACTCAAACGTGATGGAGGGAGATTCAATTTCCCACCCGTATGGAACAATACCATTAATAGGCACATTCGGCACAGTTTTTCACATCAATCACCATGAACAAGGTTACAATGTTCATCGAAAGCTTAGTGTTTTTAACTTTCACTGACATTCAGGACAAAGTTTAATCATTTATAGAACTTAATCTCACTGAATGAATGAATCTTATAATGACATTGTGTTTTAGCATTTTAGATGAATGCGGTAGTGTGGACAGGGATCAATCGATGCGTTTTCAATGTCACCAAAAACGGAGACAAATGAAAACGCATGAGTGTGGACAAGGCCTTAAGTTACGTCCCTCAAGCAAGGGTTTTCAATCAACGTTGACACACACTCCCTCTGCAAATCCCCTCCTGAATTTTTTGTAAATAGTGAAGAATTTGAAAGAAGTATTTGAATGAGAAAAAGCCTTAACTCAACCATTCTATTATTGACAAAGCTGCCCAATTATTTTTCTTTAAAGAAGTTTTTCTCATGACAAATGAACAACACGAAGAGTTTTAAAAACGTAAACAGCGAATTAAGAGCTAGAATGTGTATTTATTCCGCCACAATTTATTGGAACATAGTTTAGTACCGAGCATTGTTTTTGAGGACGCAACTCAGAACAGGGACGGCTAGTAAAGTATGTGAAATTTTTGATATTTGCTAAGTGAACGCAGAAACAAGGCCTTCAGTAGTAATACAACAAACATTATTTGCATTTTAAAATGCCCGACATCTTTTTAGTTTCCGAGACAAAAACCAGGTAACACCATCAATACCTCAATAAAAAATTTAAGTCTGTCCAATTTTTAAATCGACCAAAAACATTAAAAAATGTCATTTCTGTGCTAGTTTTAAAGTACCTTCGAATGTTCCTCGGATGATCAGGGAATTCTCGTACTATTTGCATGTAATCTTTACATTCCCGATGTTCTATATCTCCCATAAGCGCGAGACTCTTTAGGAGGGCTGCATTAACAGACTCTGATGCTTCTAGGTTATACTTCTTGAAAATACAGCAGATGACCAGGGCTGAAATCAGTCGTTGGGTATGTGATGTCCACTTTTCGTCTGTCTCCATTGTCATTAACCGTGGCTCGAGATACTCTAAAAGAATCTGGACAGAATACAGTTATAATTCAAATAAACTGTTATACAAATTGTAAACTAGTTACTTAATTGTAGACATGGCATATTCACAAAACTACTATTGACAATGAACTTAATACGTTTTTCGCGCATCTCAGTCAAAGCTCATTTTAAGCCACGCCTGCGGCTCTGGATAAAATGAGTCTGAAGTCTGAGTCTGAGTCGGTTCCAAACATATTTATACCAGCGAACATAAACCCTATGTAAAAACAAATGCCATAAATGAAAGGTTGTCAATTTTTTTTACTTTGGGTAAAATTATCAAGCACTTTCACCAGCTTACAGCCATATTTTGCTTATGTTTGAGATCACGTGGTCAGACTCGTAAACCCCAGAATATACTAGTAGCAAATTTTCTTAGACGTTTAAGTGTGTTTTTTGTGGCAAAGGTCAACAGAAATTGAAAGAACCACTATGTTTTCGTCTTAGGCACATTGTTGGGAGAAACAAACGCTGTTTTGTAAAATGTTGAAACCAAGCTTTGAAAAGAGGCTTTTATAGAGTGAGCGCCAAAGGGTAACGAAAGATTTTGCATTTGAATTGAAAGAACAGATCCTACAGTTTAAATTTCTTGACTAAAATACAGACTTTGTGCAGCTAAATCTTACAAGCCTCTTTTGACAACTAAATGTTGAAACCAAATACAAAATTTGCTTTCAAAAGCACGAAACTTGTTCTTCTGAACTACTCTTGATCTCCGTCAGCCACAGATGACAGAAACATTGGTACAATGCTCGATCAAATCTGAATTGTTAATCATTCTGTTTGTCTATTACTTGACACCGCTTAACATGTTATATCGCTATTGAAGTTGTTAAAATTTTCAAGACCCTTCAACTTCGATAGACTGTTCCACAATACTTGTCGTTGAATTCCCTGGGTGGACTCCCTTTAAAGCTGACAAGTTGATTAAAATTAATAAGTAGTCTCTGCCGCAAAAACAGAAAGTGGTGCAAAAACACATTTGAAATGTAAAATGCATTCAAATTTGAAAGAAAACAAAAAAAAATAAAAATGTGTTCTTCTATCAACCAATTTAATGGTCCTAGACCAGAACTAATGAAAGCCTCTCATTTCTGTTGCGTTCCTGACAATCGTGCTGCTTGCATAGAACATTTAAGATAATGTTTCCTCGGAAAGGCGATTCTGTTACCTTTAATAATTAATTTGTGAATTAACAATTGTTTCACCCATCATTGTCTACTAGTCATGTTGAAGAGTTATAAAATATAAACAAGTGCTTTGTTGTATTTTTCTTGTAAACTTATTATATGGTGTCAGAAGTTTGGAAGCCAAACCTTCATCAATCCATCCTGGCCACTCTTCAGTGTTTTCGCTTGGCATCTTTGCCTTACTCCTTTCATTTACTGACTCATAGTACATTTTACCAACTGAACTTCTTTTCGAACTCACCGGCAAAAATCGGCCCGTACTTGATGCCGCTTCGGACGATCGCCTTCAGGCTTTTAAGTTCTTCGACGCTAGTTATAGAAACTTTTGTATCTTGGACTTTTTCAACCCTGCTAACACTATTTAGAGTGATGAGTATTGGATAGAGACAAAACGCCCTAAAGCTATTGCAGCTTTCTGAAGGGCTTTCCTAAGGTGAAATCGGGTGTGCTAACCACAATCATCGACTCTCAGATCGCCGAGGAAAGCAAACAACATCCAGCCAAATGATTAGCCAAACTCTCTGACCATTATATTGGATAGGAAACAGCTATACAGTCCACTCACATTTTTTGCGCCTCTTAAAACAAAACCAAGGGATGAGCATTCAGCATTGGCACGACTAAAGTACCAAAAATATAATTTTCCATCGGCGGTGGCAGAGCACCTACAATACTTGGTATCTACATCATTGGTCGCAAAAATACTTTTATGACGTCTCGCAATAATGTCATTTTTGAGAGAATTTTGACACAGTCACTTTTCATAACTTGGCATCAAAGGTTAGGACTTTGCAGGGCTCAAGACTGAGTCTGCAAGAACTAAGCACCACTTGGATAAAGCAGTACACAAAGTCACATCCGTAAAGAATAAAGATACTCATCGTCTTTCCCTGACCATAGGCTAGTTATAAACAGTCGTCTTCTTGTAAGTGGTGTAGTATTGCATTGCATTTGACGCGTCGTGACTTTCCTGCTGCTAACTCTATTTGCCATTCTGAAAAACGAGGCAACTGACAATGGGTGTGCACCTTCTCAACCACAGCGTCCAACAGCCAATTTTCAAAGTTAATACGTCATCATCCATGAAGTTCATTATGTTAATTCAGCACCTAATTGCATTTTTGTAGATCCTGCCTTCAGTGTAACACCTTCATCACCTCTACTTAAACCCCTTCGTTTTCAAGTTCTTTCTCAGCAGTACGGCTCTTGGATTACTCAAAATTAGTAACACCAACTCGCGGTCAGACCACCTTTTATTGTCATCGCCGTGGTAGGTTCTATGAGATTGTGGTCTACGTAATAATAGCTGATCGTTACTTTGAACCTCTACCAGACAGTAGCAGATTATGAAAAGACAATGTTATAATATTAATAGTAACATATTTTAGCAGGATGATTACTTCAGTTATAAAAATTGCTATCAACGTGGGTTCTGTAGACAGCTTTAGACTTCTTTAGACAACCCAGCTTCCCTCGTTAGGTAAGTTTGCTTTTATTAAACTAGCTTATCCTCACTTATTTGAGGGACTAGATAGGTGAACTTGGTAAACATTTTTATCTAACTCTAAACCCCGAGATGAAACCTATGCAAGCCCTCCCCACCACACACACACCAAAACGTAAGTTGGTTAAGGTAAATGAACCGTGGACTTAGCTCTTCTCTCTGTTTGTAACACGTCACCAGTAAGGCATACCTTCTCTCCAGCCCATTGCTTATATGGACGCACACTCCGCAGTGATCTTCCGCAACCTATGAACACTCTGGGTTCCTTCATTCCATCTCGTGAAACCGTTAAATTGTGGTTAAATTTCCACAGCACAACAAAAACAAGCATATAAAAAACGTGCAGGCTCATCCCTGCCTAAACCAACACTTGGCAGTTATGTCTATGTATAACCACCTCCAAGCTCTACATCCAAGGCCAGGATCGCTGACTCTGCCGAACTTCGTTCCTATATCATTCAAACAACCACCAGACCAATTCGTCAAGATCGGTTACAGCTTCAACCCGCCCCTCCTGAGGTATCAGGTATTACTCCTTACAACAAACCAATGTCCATTCTTCTAGATAAACTTCAGCCAAATTTCGGAATACCACTGGTAGTCTCTCCCTTATACTCCTTTAAGAACTACAATCAATTCACCAGTAGTTTCTTCTCAAACTACAGGTACAACAAATTTTCCAAACTCGGAAACCACAGTCAGCGATGAGCCTCCTTCACATTACTACACGCATTGCCTCCGTCATTATCCACAGCAGTGGCACCTGATATCTGTAAGCCATCAATTTCTGCTCCCCCTGATCACTCAGAGCCACCAATTTCAAACCCAAACCAAACGGTCACTCGGGGTGGCCAAGTTGGTGGATGACCTGCTCGTTATGACCATGCATTCGATTTGATTATATATCTGCTGACATTCTAGGTGAACACTACCCTTGATTGTGATTGTTGGAACTTTCCACTCACTTTGAAAAGAAATGGTCGGAACATTTTCTTTTTATTATGATACATATTAACAGTTCCAACTGTTTTGTTTTGTTTGTTGACAGAGAAAAAAGCTTGTTACCTGTCACGATGTGTGAACTAACAATAATTTTCCACATTATGCACTTGGGTTTTTGTCTACTGGCAATGTGCGACGGTCATGTTGAACAGTTATTTAAGCAATAAAACACACTTATCTATGGGTTTACCGGCTTAATAAACCATGTCAGGAGAACACGAACCGAAAGTGAAAAGTGTTCAAATCAAAATTGACTCTTGAATTTCTAAAGATACAGAAATGGTTGCTCTAAGACAATGTAAAAATGTATTTTGTCAGCGACAAAACAATACATTCAATTTCTAAAACTATTATCTTAAAATGCTTAAAATTTTTGTCTCTATTTTACAAAAAATTACACTGGTCTTGGTTTACGTTTCAGTTCCCCGTATAAAAACTTAAACCCTACCTTTTGAAGATTAATCTTGGGTCTTTCAATTCGAACGAATCGACGTTCGACAATCGAAACTTCTGTTAGGCAGAACACAACGTTTCTAAGCTTCTCTAAAGCTTCGGATGGTGACATGTTTTCACATTGCTCCCGGATTACAAACCCTTCCCATGCTGGAAGTAACTCAAGCAGTGCAATCTTGCGTTCCTTAGTAGGCTGGTCAGATGTAAAATAAGACTTGACA
The DNA here is from genome assembly GCA_027575005.1 of Sphenopus marsupialis. Lineage (NCBI taxonomy): Eukaryota > Metazoa > Cnidaria > Anthozoa > Zoantharia > Sphenopidae > Sphenopus > Sphenopus marsupialis. Next base: position 6,136 of record JAOBRF010379397.1, on the reverse strand, counting down.
GCATCCCACAAGCCAAGTGGACAATGGAGAACACCATCATATTGAATCCATGTAGCTGAAAGTCATTTTAGATAATTAAAAACAATTAGTTTAAAATTGAAACCTCGGTTTCCTCTGAATTTATTTTCATAACACGATCAGCGACCGCGGTAGTTAGTCAGAATTATATATTTAATTGGTCTTGCGATTTAAACATTATACGTGATATGACATTAAAAGATGAAGGGTGGTGGTTGGAGGCAATTACTAACAACCCGAACGAGATGTCTTGGTTTTTAGGTTATAGAGGGGAGAGAAGAGAGCTAGAAAGAGAGTGAATAAAGCGAACCTACATAGTGAGTAGCTGCAGCCATCGGATGACAATGTTAGTGTTGTACAATCAAATGCAAATGTTATCTAATTCAATAATGTCAAGGGAATTGACTCTCTGTTCTCGTTCAAAATATTAACAACATCAACGCAGAATGGTTGGTATTAATTTTTATATATAGTTTAAATAGCTGGAAGGATCAACATGAAATTAAATTGATTCTCAGGACCGCGAGAAGACAATTTTTTAAGTAGAATAGATGTTCTCGGGTTTCCGACTTTCCAAGCCAAGATCGTACAGGAGCACGGTTAAAAGCTTTTGAGTCTTTATTCACTCTTCTTCAGTTAAAAATACATGCATTTACAAATGGCTTACATATAGTTAAAAATCTATGAAATGAATAAATTAGAATATGTATAAAACTGTACTGCACTTGAAAAGAACTCGAATTGAAGCAAGAAATTTTTGCAATAAATCACACTCCCTTGACAAGCACAGGCTGTTTTCATCTGCGCAATCTCAGACGTATGTAGGGTATTACATGGCAGGATCACATTCCAAACAGGACATTCCTCGAAATGGCTGATATTTGCTCACGATGCGTATGGACGACAATCAAATCGCAAGGGCACTCTCGATTTGATGAACTTTTCTCTGGTTCATGACCTACTTTCAGACTTGTACTGCGCTAAAAAAATGTATGCAAGAGTGATAGCAGGGCTTTTTACAATGTTGAGCTGTTTGAGAGGCTACTGTATTTAGTCGCCGATGTTGGAGATCCAAACTAAAACCGGGCGTTCAGAAAAGCAAATAAAGAATAGTTACAAATTTGGACAAAAGGGTGAAGAGGAAACAACGGAAGCCATAGCTGCTCGAGATCCAACTGAGCTTTTCACCTGCAGCAGTTGTGTCAGAACTTGCAAGGCACTGAAGAATTGGGCCTGACAGTCAAGACCGATGCTACTTGCCATCAGGACAAAACCTTTCAAACAGATAATCACAACAGGAATTTGAAGGAGGTCGTGATCATTTAACACTTCAAACTTTTCCTAACATAACTCAAACAAAATAACATAACTGGTATTGAGAAAAAAAGGAATTGACCAAGTGAAATAAGCCTTGGAAGTTGAAAAGCCAAAATTCTCCCAAACTTTTTACAAAGTATAGAGCTCAGTTGGGAGAATTTACTAACATGATATTTGTCGTGCTTGGGGCTTAAAGGGTTAGAAGGCATTGAACTGGCATATGAGTAAAAAGGTTATTCCTACAACTAATCGGGCAAGTTTTGATTCTTTGCTTAATAACAGTCATGAGAGTCAGATCTTTTAAACCCTGAATCACGCAACAACCACGTCCCCTATTTCCGCTCTACCAACCATCACTTTTTCTGATACATATAATATAGTTATTAACAATATTTGCTATTATTGTAGAGGATTTTTTGTTGGTATTTTCAATTTCCAACCCGAAACAGTGTTTTGCCGTACCTGTTAATAGATCCTCCATGAAAACAAAATCCAAATAGTTTATATTTAGAGTGGTTGCGTGGCTAGTTCAATAGACACTATTCTCCAGCTTTTGAGTTCGTGTGAGTACTGCCAAATTGCACTATTGTTCGCAGTTCTTTTTGTCATAAACATGGGAATCTGGAATAATTAGACTACAAAACCACAAACAGACCTTTTGGGTTTAAATTTTTGGGTACAGGAATGTTTATTTGGGAGGGTCGATATGATGGCCGAGTAGTGCCAAACTTAGGAAATTACTCTTTTGTGATTATAATCATTCGGAATTGTATTACTTTACTTAGATTGTATATATCGGAAAAACAGAAAATCCTTTACATTTCCGAGATAAAGACTTTAATGTTTTTCATTTGAAAAATCTTTAAATAGAAATAAAGTTAATATGCCGGCCGCGCCGAATGCAAAACAAACACAAATGCTTGACTGCTGTAGATGCAGAATTTGAATGACGGCCACTAAAATCCACTCGTGACGTCGGAACAAAATGCGGGACTGCACGTGTTGTTGCAAACGGCTGATTTAGTTTTGAATGAATATTTATTCTTCGGTTGCCGAAAAGCCGCGTGCAGACGACAGTTCGGTCAGTTTAATAAATGAAAATAAATTCGAATACGTACCACCGAGTTCCACCACAAAAGGCAATGTTGCCTTTACTGGAATGTATCAATCTGAGTAGTTAACGTTTTCTATAAAATGCAAGAAAACATCTGAAATACCGAGATTATTCATAATATTTTGCAATATTTCTGACTTTGTAAGTACTTTATTCACAAGCTGGATATACAAATTAACCATCTGCTTCAGCACAAATGAAAAGGCATACCAGTTGAATACGTAGGCAAATGTTGACCATTTAAGCGATACTTAAATATAAGAACCCAACACAGCCTTTTGTGGTGACATTTCCAACAACCATACTTCAAAGAAAAGGTGATCTTGTAAATCAAGCGTCCTCAAAAATGCGATAAAAGGAAAATGCTGATAAAGGACTGGGAATCTACTCGTTGTTTCTGCACAAAATTCTACCAATTTGTACCCCATGACAGGGTCGTTTATGTATATGTATCAAAATACCTCGTTTTTGAAAAGATATTTTTATCAACGTTTCACTATTTTTATCAACGTTTCTTTTTAGACACGCCAAACTGAGACCGGAACTGAGTATTGCCACTCCACTATGGACGAGATTTGTTAGGTTATGTGTCCGCACTTAACTGACATCGGATTAGTTTGTGCAACCTTGCGTTATTTTTTCCCTCTTTTTCTTATTTTGAGACTGGAACAATTTGGAAATTACTTATAGAATATCAAAGAATGTTTCGACAAAAAATAGTTGCAAAATGTTTTTATGAACGAAATATAGAATTGGAAAAACTATCAGCTCTTACCATTAGCTTTTAGGTATTCTTCTGGTATCTTCAAAAATCGATTGACATGACTTCCATAGTTGTGCTTTGGAAACTCAGGAAGATACTCGTAGATATTTTTCCCATTGTTCACAAGAACATATTTGTACGTAACCCCTTTCTTAGCTCTGTCAACTTTAAGTGTTATCTCGCCTTCATACAACAACATATCTTTGTGTGTTGTTTTGTCCCTACAGATTAAAAAGGCATAGATTATTATAAGGTGCATATTAGGCGTAACATATCAAAAATATGCCTTCTTATATTACACATTTAGGATAGATATCCATTTGATTAAAATACATGGATAAAACCCATAGCAACGAAAAGAGCCTTATCAGTGAAATACTGGAGTGTTCATTATTTATGGCTTGCGGGGAGGGGGAGGGGTCGGTGTTTTATACAGCATCCCCTGCATGACCCCCCCTATAAAACAGCACAAACCTAATAGCCTCCCCAAAGTGATGAGCAAAACTTCAATGACCCCTTCCATCCCCTCGACGCCATAACTATATAACTCTTTACACACACAACAACTAAAGAGACAACTAGCTATGCTTATTGTACCTCGCCGAAAACCGTGATTATCAACTGCATGCCCACCCAGTAAAGTGCTTCACTAAAGTCAGTGATGATCAAATTAAGAGATAAAATAAACAATTTCCTCGGTTTACATTAATTGGTTGACTTCATGTCGGTAACTTAGCTATAGTTCATCGTTAAAAAATAAAATCATCTCGTGCCTTTGGTCTGACAATATGGATCTTTTAGATCTGATGTTGGCGATTTCTTGTATCACCATAGACCCAGCCTCACTGCTACTACCACTATCGTCATCATATTCGCTTTCAGTTAATTTCTCCACCAATTATCAATTCTTCCTCCTCACTTTCCACAAAGCAGAAAAAAACAAGGCAGTGAGAGCAGGGGTCTGTGAAAAGGATGTAATTAAGGCACTAACATCTGGAAATATTGAACATATTTTTAAAACTGGCTATCATTTACCGATGTCGATATTACAGTTGAAGGGATTGGAACTTTAGCAATCAAGAATTCTTCTAGAGAATGGTACATTGTCCTATGGTTGTGTATGTGAACTGAAGGAGCCACCTTACAAAAATGCATCAAGACAACTTTTGCGAGAGACCTCTTTATTTTATGACTTCTTACTATCACACTTATATTTACTATATAAACTGTAGATGCTGAAAAGGTTCTTATATAGTGAAAAAGTGTATATTGACTCGTTGCTTTCAACATACTATTCATGTTCCTTGTTCCAATTGTGTTGGTCTTCTTGCTGTACTTCAGTGCTTGTAGGGGAGGTTTGTTTAGGCTTATGTAAAAACGATGTAAAGAATACCATGCAGGCATAGAACGCGCATTGTAGTTGTCAGTAAAACACAACAACACTACTCTTCAGGTAGTGTTTTCTTACAGCCAAGTCTGTCCTATCCAAAAATATCAAGGTAGATTTTGTGTTTAGGGCTAAAAAACATGTATGACCCCCCTGCAACACCCTCCAAACTCTCATGAACCGCCATTTCCACACCCTAAATTTTCATTGGCCCCGCTATGATTTCACCGACCCCCACCCCCACCCATAAATAATGAACACGCCTTAATGTGATAAAAGTACCTTCAACCAATCAAGCCTATATAATCAGCTAAATCCTTTTACGAGCCTAGTGGCCCATTGGAGCCGGTACTGATCCCCGTTTCTGTAGTGTTAAGCAGATGAGAGTCATTGACTCCCCCTGGATGGGACACTAATCCATCACAGGTTAGCCTCAGCAGACGGTGGAGAGCTGAGTCAACTTTGGTGGAAAAGAGTTCACGCAAAAGTTCAACATTATATAATAAAACCCGATATAAGAATTTTCAACAAATAACTTTGCTTATTTTCTTTTGCCACTAATTTTACGACATATGGCTTTAAAAGCGCAGCTATTTCCATTTTCAAAATTACGATATTAAAACTTCTTACATCGAAATGAGAACTGGAGCACCTCAGAGGCCATCGTTTAAGTAGATTTTAAGTCATAAAGACAAATAAATAATCAAAATAACATTAAACAAATGAGGGAAGAGATGCATGTAAACTATGTTGACATTTTCAAAGAATCGCTTTGGTGTCACTCGGTGTTGTTTTATTCATCCGAAATTGTGTAACAAAAAAATCGGGCCCGCGGATTCGTTCATTCGAAAAGCTCGTGATTAAAATGTTATCAAGCTCTTAACATACAGCAATCTCTCTTTATTATATACTGAAGTGCTGAGATCCGATCAATAACATCCATATTCAGTGTAACTTTACTTGTGGATAGGAGTTGGAGCCAATAAAAGGCAAATGACTTTTGTCGACAAGAGCGAGGTTCCGCTTTTCACGGCAAAAGCTTGTCATCAGCAAAAAAATGCAAGAAAAATATATTGTTAATTTATCAATATTTCTGCAAAACACACAATGTTACTCAAGCAGCACTTAGGGCATGTACAACACTGATGCCCACTGCGTTTGGCTCGACCGCATCTAGGACCACTAGGCACTACAAAGCGAGGTCATTGTTCTCGACCATGCCGTATTACCTCTGGCCTTAAATGGTGAACATTGGGCATACCAAAACTTCAAGCAAATGATATCCTTAGCGGTGATACTTGAAGCGTCCGTATTGGTAAACCGCCAAACGAGTCGACAGGATTAGAGCTATTTTAGAGCAGGCAACATCTATTCAATACGTAGTCATCATTGCTTGGTTAACTAAAAAGTGACCGAAACAAGAATTGTTCGAGCCTCTTATAGTGGACCCCGACTCGAAGTACATACATACATACATACATACATACATACATACATACATACATACAAACATACATACATACATACATACATACAT
>JAOBRF010378286.1:0-10373 GCA_027575005.1 Sphenopus marsupialis | reverse complement strand
CAAACTAGGGCTAAAGTTTGAAACAGTTTATTCAAAAACTGCAATTCTTTAGTAAATTCTTCACTGGAATGTCCCATACAGTAATTTATCTCATGATGTATCAAAACGGCCCGAGTAAAGGCTACCTGTAGCCTCTTGTTTACTATGCATCGGCCAGGGGATACAATAAATTTTGCATGGTCCCTTGCAGTTTTGATTACAGTCAACTGGAACATAAATTGCACGTTTTATCTTTTTTTGTTGGCTTTAAATGTGGAAGTGTAATTACTATAAACAGAATTTCTAAAACTTGCAATTATTTGGTGGCTGATTTGGGGATCATTTGAAGATACGGCAAAATGCGGTGCGGTCTTAAAAAATCAATCAAATCCACACCACAGGCAACCCAGTACAGGCTTCGTGAGCCTCTTGTATTTTGAGGACTGGCCAAAGAATTTAAAGTTGGAACAGCAAAAGCCGGGAAGACCTCTGAGATCCGGCACAACGAACCTTAAAGTTCCACTTCAGATGGGAACATTTCAATATATTGCACTCAAATACAATGCAATGCCTTATTCTAAAACAATTTTTTTACAAAATTTATCCTACAATACACGGACATGATGATTAGATGAATACTGAATGACTTCAAAACGTTTTTAAAACAACAAATTGTCAAAGTTTGACTCAGCTGAAGCCATACATGGTGTATTGGCTGTGGCGTGTTAGCCACGGCTGTTAAACCAGGATAATGACGTCAAGGTGGTTTTGATGTCTTAACCCAGTATCACGTGGTACAAATCAGCCAATCAAAACATCTGAAATCGTATATTATAAGAAAATTGAATAATAAAATTATCAAATTACTCCCATGGGGAATAAGAAGATTGGGTGCCCTAGCAGTTTTTGGTTTAAAGTATATTTTTAACAGCGATAAACAATGCCTTCAAAATCTTGCGTTTTTATTGTAGGTGTAATGAAACGCCACGGACATGAAAAAGCGATCTGCCTGGGAAATGTCTTCATAAACATTATTATTAAAATGTTTTGCTGATTCAAGTGTTTTTGTTTTTTGTTTGGTGTTCGTTATGTGGGTAAACAAATGAAATAATTGATTGATTGATCTGTTCCTTTAAATCATTAAATGACATAAACTTACTCCGTTGCTTAAACAAGAAAGTGCAAAACAGCCTTTTAGTTGTAAGAAGAAAACGTTTTTCTTTTAGAAAATTTTTTCTTCGAACAGTTTCAATAGTGGGAAGTTTTACTGGAAATAAAACAATGACACTGACTTTTTACAAAATTATTTTGACAATTTAAAGTTTACTCAAGATATTTTTCTGATAGATTATCTGATAAATCTTTGCATTTTTGTTATAGTTTTATGGGCCCATCCGAAACATTTTGTCCATGTGACCTGAAGGAATTCGAAGTCCAACGCAAAATATCTCGAGGTCTGATAGATCACGAGACTTGCATACATATGGGGGAAGTACCTCGGCGGAAAATGAAGAAATTTCAAAACACATCGTTTTGTCTTTATGGTAAGTGGTTAAGTGCAAAAATTGTATATTTGGATTCATATTAATGTAAAGGCCACGAATGAAACCATATCAGTGGAAAAACTCGTAGCAGTGAAGTGATGATATATCATTTTAAGGTATATCGGTCCACTAAAAAGGCTCTATAGATTTACTTTCAACCAGTCACTTTCGGCTAGTTTTATCTATGTGTGACAATAGTCTTTACTAGCATTTTATTTATTTATTTAGAACTGTGTGACTTAACGGTCAACCCATGTTTTACAATAGATTTTTTATTTACTTATAACCATATTTCGTCAGGACTCTCTCTCATAAGTAATTTTCAGAGAGGTCCTGAGTTAAAATATGTTACACATATCAATTAAAACTAAAAATGCACGCAATTGCTTTGCGATGCAGGTACTATTTTCTTTTTTAAATTCAAAGTCAGTCGTAGTATGCACGTCTTTGGGAAGATGTGATTTGTTCCCTACCTAAAACTGTGTAATACTCGCAGACTCAATCGTTGGTGATATTAAATCAAATATTCCCGAGTAAAACAATATCAAACTCTTGACACGCAACAGTCTCTATATATACGACATTGTTTTTATTTAGAAGAAACCTCAAGGCACGTGAACACGCCGACCTTAAAGCCTTCAGGTATGTTTATCTCTAAACATTTCTAAAAAACGACCTTTCTTGAGGATCATGATGCTTCAAAAAACTTGTTTTCTTACTCTCCAAAATTTTATACCATATTAAGTTTCTGCCTTTGTTTTATCTGGAACTGCTTTGTAAACTTGAAACTTAAAATCGTCTTTAGAGACGTTGGGAAACCGGGACATACAAACGCCATATTGGAAGGTTTGATTACATCTTACAGACACCATTTAACAATTAAGCCCCGTGCAAACGGACGCAACATCGCTGGCCAACAACACACAACTTGTCCAGCAATGATGGCGACAATTGTTGCGTCCGTTTCCATAGACCGCAAAGTTTGATCGGCTTCAAACTATACGCAACAGGTGCAAACATTGTTGTGGATCCATGTAAACGTTCGCAACATGTTGGGTCCAACAATGTCAGTTGCGTTTTGTAGGCCAACAAAACCTTTAGAACACAAGCTCGCGGTATCTATGGACTGATAGAATGACGAGCTCGTATAGTTTATGCAATAATCAATAAATACGACATTCTTTTTTTTTATTTAGAAATTAAGAGAAACCTCTACACAGCCAATCACAACCACTCTGATTACAAGGCACGTGGCCACGCCGACCTTAAAGCACTCAGCTTGGTTTATCTTAAAAAAATTTCTAAGAAACGGCTTTTTTTGAAGATCATGATGTATTGCTTATAACTGATTTCAAAACGTACCACTTTTCTTGCGCAGACAGGAGTTAAATTTTAGACCGAGTTACGTCACTTTTATTGAACTTTTAGTCCCAGTATTGATAAGGGAACTCATATCTGGTTTACTGCATGTTTTTTCCCTTCCAATTTCCCCCTCCCCCCCCCGAAAAAAACGTCTTTCTTGTTTATTTTATTGATTGGCCAAAGCAGTAGAATCCTGAAATCTTACTGGCTGTTTTATTTTAATGGCTGAAAAAAATATACACTTCAGACTTTAAATTAACGCAATTTAGGAATTAATCAAACTGATCTGAGCCAATCGGATTGCATAGGTTGACTGTGATTTCAAAATGGATGTAATAACAGTTTTAATATACCCCTACCCTATACCTCAAAACCTGAATTTTTTCAAATACTTTCAAAGTTAGTTGACCGCATTAGAACATTAAAACGTAAACCAAAACTGAAATAGTAAAACTGTTAAAAGCTGTAACTTAAACGCCCACATTTCTCCAGTATCCATGCAGGGACAAATTCAAAGTCGCAGTTTGCATGCAATGTTTGTCTTTGGAAAGATGTGCATTGTTCCCTACCTAAAACTGTGTAATTCTCGCAGACTCAATCGTTGCTGATATTAAATCAAATAATCCCGAGTAAAATAAAATAAAACTCTTGAAACGCACGCAATAGTCAATATATACGGCATTCTTTTTTTATTTAGAAAGAGAAACCTCTACACAGCCAATCACAACCACTGTGATCACAAGGCACGTGGCCACGACGACCTTAAAGCACTCAGGTTGGTTTATCTTAAAACATTGCTAAGAAACGGCTTCTTTTTGAGGATCATGATGTATTGTTTATAACTGCACTATTCATTTTCTTGTTATTTAATATTTACATATATATGGTTTCTAAGAAATATTGATAATTGACAGCTATTTCAAAAAGGAAAGACATCATTAGTGAGGCACCTTCACAGTCATGCGCAGTATGTATATCCAACTGTTTTGGCGGGAGACAGATCTTGCAGTTTTAACACTTTCCGGGATAGAAAATACTTTTTTCATTTACAAGCTATTTTCGTAATTATTTGTAGTGTTTATTTACCATTGTTTTGTCAAGGTCACAGGGTTCCGTGATATTTGTAAGATTACTATTATCGTTATTGTTATTATTTTTATAGTTGGTGTGATATCTTAGATTTTGCTGATTTAGTATAATGTAGATGTAGATGTTGACCTGTGGCCCGCCAAAACAGTGCAAAATACATACTGCGCATGAGTGTGAAGTACCTTATGTACCGTGACCGTAAGGAATTCTGGGAGTACAGAACGTTCATCTTTTTTATCGATATATACTGAACGGTCTTTGCTGACGCGTAATTTGGGTTGTTGGGTAACAAAAGAAGTTGACTTTTTTTCGAACTAGAGCGCTGTTTGTTTCGATCACTATTATGTCAACTATTTTGAAATAGCTGTATACTGTTGTGGATTTATTTTCATTTGTTGAACACGACGCCTGCTGACGTTCTAAAGTAAAGATGCGAGTAAGAAGAAGCCAGATCAAGACACCTGCTCTGAAGGTGGTGTAGAATCTAACATTGTTGGTTTCTTAATCCACTCTGTTACTATTACATAAATCAGTCAAGATTTCTTGAGTGAAGAGATCTTGATTTTTGTTCACTGCATGCAAAATTCTAAAATGTAAGTATTTGGCATGCAACAAAGTGTTTCCGTGTTAAACCTAAAATATTTTAGGTTTTTCATACACCCCGCCTTGTTGACTTGATGGCACATCAGTGAAGAACCCGTATAGAAATATTATGCTTAATTGAATTGGGGGTAGAAAGAACTTAGAAACGAGGCTAGATAGATCTAGAAAGAACAGTTTAGGTAGCATCATTAGTAGGTTAAGATTCATACTTCAAGTCGTTTATTCGTTCGTATTCCTATTGCTTGTTTCCACGCACGCCAACTGAAAAGACGGAGCGGCCATGTTGGAACCCTACACAAAAGAAATCATCAAAATTCTTTTGTTCAAGGGCACCAAGATGGCTGCCATGACGTCAGGCGAAAACAAACCATAATTTATTTATTTCTTCTTAATGTTATTGGGTTTTTTTTCTTCTACAGGCTCGCACCAGTCTTTTTCGGTTTACAAGTATTGAGTCATCTTGACAATCGAGTGTTTTTGTGATATATGTTTGATAGTGCTATTATTACTACTATTATTATTATCATTAATACTATTTTTTATTATTATTACAATTATTTTTATCACTATTATTATTATTATTATTATGTTTATTTCATTTTATTTTAGCAGTCCCTCGTTAAACTTGTTCAATTGATGCTTCAAATTACTTGTTTTTTTACTTTCCAAATTCGTTTACACCATGTTAAGTTTCCACAGCCAATCACACCCACTGTGACCACAAGGCACGTGATCACGCCGCCCTTAAGGCTTCAGGTATGTTTATCTCTAAACATTTCTAAAAAACGACCTTTCTTGAGGATCATGATGCTTTAATTTACTTGTTTTCTTACTCTCCAAAATTTTATACCATATTAAGTTTCTGCCTTTGTTTTATTTGGAACTGCTTTGTAAATTTGAAACTTAAAATCGTCTTTAGAGACGTTGGGAAACCGCGACATATAGACGCCACATTGGAAGGTTTGATTACATCTCACAGACACCATTTAACAATTAAGCCCCATGCAAACGGACGAAACATTGTTGGCCAACAACACACAGCATATTCCAACAATGTTGGCACTTGTTGCGTCCGTTTCCATGGACCGCAAAGTTTGACCGGCTTCAAACTATACGCAACAAGTGCAAACATTAATTGTTGAAAGATAGCGAGGACGGCAACCAGTGACGTTACAGCGTTTACGATAGATAGTGACTAGATTTCTACTAATTCGTGACACGATCTCATTCACGATGATCGATCATCTTTGAAGTGGAGTTAAACCCTGTTTTACGATAACCGTATTTTTTTTCTTTTTTTATACACTTTGCGTACACTTTTTACTTGATAAATTTACTGAGCTTCTAATTATAGATTAATTTCCTTTTAGTATTTATTCGTTTGAGAGTAAAACTTAACATTTACGATGATTGTTTTTATATTTAACACTTTTTTTTATCCCATTGCAGCATAACTGCAACATTAACATTTTTTTACGACTGAAGAAACGAAAGTGGTGGCCGGTTTCCACTGAGAAAATGTCGCGGAACTCAAAAGGTATTCGAGAAAAAACTCTGATGCAACCATGTCCATAGACGACGAAAGGAGGCGTGTGGAGATAAGAAGTGTTCAAACAAGTCGAGCGCAGCGAAGCGAAACGTGCCAGAACTAGAATTAGAACACGAGAAAACAAACTCCACGTCTCCAAACGACCGTGTGTTATTCAATTTGATATATAAAGAGTGCGGTCTTTTGGGAATTTCAATCGCTTTAGGAGATATTTCTTGAAGCAAGCGACGTTCATTCTCTTTCACCATTGAGTTGCTTGCAAGCCCCTGACCGATTTCCATTTTTGTTTGGTATTTAAATTCTAACTCCTGTCGTTGGATGATACCGACCTCTATGTTATTGTAAAGCATTAACTAAACGTTTTTTATATATATATTTTATAACAAATTTTTCAAGAACAGACACGTATCAAATAATGCAAAACGACCATCAGGTGCCTGCACGGGCAGCAATTGTCAAGGTAATACAAAATCGCCCATTGCGTGGATGAAAAATGATATTTACACATATAAAATTATCGTAATTTTACGTGTTTTTAAATACAATATTTCTCAAAGACAGAAAACTCAATAAGACATTGTCATTTAAAAAATGTTTAGATTATTTCACAGCGCCTTCATCAGACAGGCGAAAATGATTCGTTGCCAAAATGCTTTAAGTTTGTCATAAGATGTTGCACGTACTCTGCTCTAAAAAACTCTTTCATTACACACCACTTCTCTTTCTTTCCCCGCTTAAAACTCTAGATCTTTGCCGTCTCTAAAACTGACTATTTTTTTCCATTCCAGAAAGCTGTGGACACGGCATGCGATAAACAGCTTACAGCAGAGACTATTAAACTTGACCTTTGAACTTGGCTTCTAAACTATTGGCACACCGTGTCTTACAAGTATCCGGACACTAGGTAGTTTGCCGAACTAAGATAACGGATCCGCTACAGTTACCACAATAGTAAACTTAGTTTGTTATAAAAATTGCTAAAATGAATTAATTATACCCATTGTGAAATCACTTTGCAATTTGATTGGTTCCCAACAACATGATTTCAGCATTATTGACACTCGTTAAACTTGAGTCTGTAATTGCACAACAGCCAATAATTGATGCTCATTTTGGTCATGTGGATGAGTCTTAATACCCAATGAAACACTAGATGAAAACATGCCGTGTTTTGATATCAAAATTTCAGTGAGAAAAAGAAATATCACAATACTGCCATTTTATTAAATTGTCGTTAACTTACTATTATATACTGATCGCTTTTACATAATTTGAATATTCCCGTCGCAATTAAAAACCGTTCTTTATGAGAGTATTTGTCATTTCTCGTTTGCAGATGCAGCGGCGAAATAATCGGAATCTTTGAAACACAGCACCCCATTTTTTTATTTAAAAAGTCCAAGACAAACCCTCGTCACTTCTGTATACACAAGCTTACCTGTTGTCGTTATAATCCAAAGGAATATATACAGATGCGCCCTTCACCTCCCCTAAATGCTTCTTTAGACCGCAAACGATACCAAACGTTTGTCCAGGATAACGGCTGTCCTTTAGAATTTGCTCAGCCCGTCTTGCAATTTTGCAATTCCACACATACTCCCGTCACGGTTTTCTTCGTATCGAGGTCCAACAGTCAAAATAGAAGGTTTTACTTTTCTGGATAACTTCCATTCTAACACAGGATGTGTTTTGTGAAACAAATTTATTTCTTCTTCCAAAGCTTTTAACTCTCCAAACCACACCCTTCTTCCATAGCGTCGAACGAATAGTGACACAAACGTTTGAATCATCAAAACCCAGCTCGATATGAATAATTACGTCGTAAATATTAGGCATTGCATTCCAGTGACACTTCTCACACTTTGTCTTATTTGCGTGTCTCTTATTTCAAAAATTCTCATGCCCGATTGAGAAGCAATATCAAAAACTCGCACTTTTTGTTTGATGGCATATTCCAAACACTTCGAAAACAATAAATCCCTCGAGAATTCATTAATTTCTCAGTGTTTTGAACGGATGAAAAAACACTCGTGCTCGTTTTTAATATACTTCTCAACTTGCAGAGAAGATCACAACCATAGTAAGCCAAAACCCGGGAAAATAGTGATGTAAAGAATTACTTTTAAATTTTTTTTGACAATGCTAAATATTACAAAAACCTTTTAATGCCAACAAAAAAGAATTTCATTTGGCTCATAAAAAGGGTTTCAAAGTTGATATAATTTATTGGTAATTGAAATTTGTGTCGTGTAATTTTGTTCTGAAACTTCTGTCTTCAAATCGAACTATTTTTTAAATTTGAAATCACTCATATAATTACCTTTATGAATAGTTTTAATAATGCAACTAACTTTATTTCGGTTTAAACCACTTTAAAATCAAAATGGTTTTCCATGTCAATAAAGGTATACATTTATCGGTCCCACTGCTTTCTTCAAAGACTCCATTTGTTCAAAAGCCAATTAGCACTAACCCACCCCTAGGGTAAACTTTTAAATTACTCTATTTTTGAACCATTAAAAAGACTGACTTGAAATTGACAATCGTAATTCCTTTGAAAATATGAACAGTCATAACTTTTTCCTTGGAAAAGATGGTCTTTGAGTTTTGAATTAATTCAGGGTTAAGTTTGACGAGCTTTTGAACAATCCAGTTCTACACAGATAATTTGGCACTTGTTGCATTTTCTTATAATGAATATTCCGCCTGATAAACCAACTCATACAGAGTGCTTAGCAGTAGTAACAATTACCATCCAATCAGAACTCATTATTCTAAGTGAGTGCCCCGCCTTATAAACGAACTCGCACGAATGCTTAGCAGTTGTTAAAATTACCATCCAATCAGAACTCATTATTCTAAGTGAGTGTCCCGCCTTATAAACGAACTGGCACGAATGCTTAGCAGTTGTTAAAATTGCCATCCAATCAGAACTCATTATTCTAAGTGAGTGTCCCGCCTTATAAACGGACTCGCGCCAATGCTTAGCCGTTGTCAAAATTACCATCCAATCAGAACTCATTATTCTAAGTGAGGGTCTCGCCTTATAAACGAACTCGCACAAATGCTTACCGTTGTCAAAATTACAATCCAATCAGAACTCATTATTCTAAGTGAGTGTCTCGCCTTATAAACGAACTCGCACGAATGCTTAGCAGTTGTCAAAATTACCATCCAATCAGAACTCATTATTCTAAGTGAGTGTCCCGCCTTATAAACGAACTCGCACGAATGCTTAGCCGTTGTCAAAATTACCATCCAATTACAACTCATTTATCTTAGTGAGTGTCCTGCCTTTAAACGAACTCGTACAAATGCTTAGCAGTTGTTAAAATGACCATCCAATCAGAACTCATTATTCTAAGTGAGTGTCCTGCCTTATAAACGAACTCGCAGGAATGCTTAGCAGTTGTCAAAAATGACAAGTTCCAAATATTGATCATCAATTTTCAGCTGTGAGTGATTTGGAATCTCCCTTAGGAAGCATACCCACATCTCCTTGCATTTCTTTTTCATTCAATTTCATGCAGCCCGTGCTCCGGGAAGGAGTAGTGTTTAGGCTGGACTGGATGGTAGAGGTACTGTTTTTTGTAAGCTCCTCAGACAAGGATACATTGTCTACATACTTCCATAGAGAAAGTGTTGAGATCCTTAAATCGTGGACCATTATTTATAACAAGAACAAAATGGGACCGAGCTCTGTTCCCTTGGTGACGCCGGCATGCTGTTGAAGGTTAGTTAAAAAGTCAAAGATCCATGGTCTCCTAAGTCTAGAGCCTGACTTTTAACATATTGTACCCAATGGGATCAAAAGTTTTGGAGAAGTCCAGAAATCAGAGGCGAAGGTAACAGTTAATAAGTTAACTTAGATGGATTGTGCTTATTTGTGATTAAGTGGCACTTGGATACATGAAATTCTTGAAACAATTACACACTCTCCTCGTTGAGGATCATTTGTTACTCAAAAGGTTTTGGTAAAATACTCGTTGCTCTCAGCTCCCCGGAAGTAAAATGCTAGCGCTCGCAAAAACATGTCCGTGCGTTGTATTTACCATTGTACAATTTTCGGGGCCTTTGCTTAAATATCATAAACAACATCGTAGTTTTGGAATAAACTTACAAAATAGTAACAAGAGACACAGCCATTGAGTAATTTTAAAGGATATACTTTTACACAGAGCAAGAAAACATATTTCACTGATTTATAAAGGCATATGCGCCGTGTTGATTATTAAATGTGACCATCT
>JAOBRF010377175.1:0-10374 GCA_027575005.1 Sphenopus marsupialis | reverse complement strand
GTCTGTGTAGCTCAGTAGATAGAGCATCTGACCGGTAATCAGAAGGTTGCGGGTTCGATTCCCGTCAGTGGCTCAGAATTTTTTCTGAGCCCAAGTTGCAGACTTCAATATGTATTCAAACAAAACTCTATTTAAAAATAATGAATAATAGATACTGAATAATGAATAATAGATACTGAATACTGAATCATCATATAAATAACAGTTGGATACTTGCAATGTATGAAATATTTTATTTCACTTTTTTGTTAGCGAAGTGAATGAATCATTTTGCTTCTTTTGTTTACAAAACTCGGAATTTTGGGTCGCTCGGACAGCTGTAAAAAAAAATTAAGTGAGGATGGCCTTAATAAGGTTTTCAAATGAAAGTGCCGATGGTTTATTAAAAACTTTGAACCATAAATTACCCCCATTATTAACGCTATAAGTATCTGGCTGTTCTAAACAAACTTGGCAAAACTTCTGAGAATTCTCGAGCAGGTTAAAACCCTCAACTGCCTCTCAGGTTCTCACTGATCTGCTCTGGAGTTAAATAAAATTATTTTTCGACTAAACAAAAAGAAAAATGATCTATGAAGTGTGTTTTTTTTTATCTCTTTCATAAAACTGCAATTTTTAACAACTTGGCGACAGCAAAACATCTTTTTCGTACTTTATAGTGCTATGAAAGCACACTTGTCGACCAATCAGACTGCATGCAGTATGTAAACTATTTCATAATACACATTGACCCACAATAAATAAAAACGCAGTTTTATTGCTCAGTATTAATGGGAAAACCGGTTACACAAAGACACTCTTTCCGCTGGAGTCAACCAATTTTAATCCCAATGTAATTTACTTAGCTTGCATATCTCAAATGCCAATAAAAAATATTGTACTTCTCTTGAGTTTCAACATGCTAACTTTTGAATAACTAACGAGGACCACTCGGGTCGAAAGATCTTTACATATAACCCCAAAGTTTTTTTTTTTCGAAAGACTTTTGTTTCACTTATACAACGTTCCTGTAAATCGTTCCTAGCTTTAAAATTGTTGAATGAGAATTAATTCTGATAAATAGGGAAAGCAACACATTATCCTTTAAACTAGAAATAGCGTTCACTAGTATAGCTGCCACCGCATTTGATAACCTGGTTATGGGATGTGTATTGAATACTGTGCATACGACTGCTGAAAAATTAAAGTTTCAAACCTTTTATTGAATTTAACATCCATGTTAGTAGTCGACATATTTATCTGTAAATTTGACAATGAAGTCCATTACAATTATACAATAACATATTGTATGTTCATCTTCGAGCTTCGCCATCTTCTAGCAGCACTAAATAATCTTGCAGCATTTGAAGATCTTGCATCTATATCTACGAGTTCGCGTTTCGCTATCTTCGAGAAGCATTTTAAGGTGAATATTTTGCACTTCAAAAGCATTCAACAGTTCTGTATAAATTTGGTTTGTCAGACACAAATCAGCAACGGGATCGACAGACTCGATCCAACAGATCGCATGTAATATGATAAACATTTAAACGAGAGATATAAAGTTTGTTATATCAATTTTCTTTGAATATGTCACTCTGGGCCCGGTTGTTCGAAAGCGGGTTAACTTTAACCCTGGATTAGGCCAAAATCCAGACAGCAATTTCTTCTCTAAGGAAAGATGTACGGTTCTTATAAAAATACTATTCAAATTTTCCAAGGGACAGAGTTGTTAATTCCAAATTAAAGCTTGAACCAGTACCTATAAGGTCTAAAACAAGAGCTTGGGTTAAAAATTTAACCCTGGATTAGTGCTAATCCGCTTTTGAGCAACTCGGCCCTGAGGGCTAAAAAACACTGAAAGTAAAACTCCGTTCTACAAATATTTTAAAGTTTGTCGGGACTTTATAATCTTTTTTCTTGTGACTATATTCAATGCAATTTGTATCAAGTTTAATAATAATAGTGCTGTGTTTAACTAATTTTTAAACCACTTAAATTCTTCGGAATTCAGTGAACAGTTGGTTTGCAAAAATGTGAACGCGGGCCTTGTAGTTGTACTTTTTTCCCCGTTTTTTGTACAAAACGTTTTGACAATTGTCATGTCATTTCCAAAACCAGAGAGATTATTTTAGCTGCTACCGTGCATAAAGAATTTTGTGAGTTAGTTAGAATTAACTATTAACAAGTAATAACACACTATTTTTCCACGACAACATGTTGTTAAAATGTACAGTCACAACACAAAGCGCCTTAATTAGATGAGCTTTGGACAAAAAAAGCAGTTTTAATCCATAGAGGTAATCAGATTTTTTTGTGTTTAAGTCAGAATTTGAACCTAGAAAACATATGTCACAATTGTGTTCGCTTACAATTCAAAACAGTGTATGAACGAAACGAGTAATCCATGAAATTGATATTTATTAAGGAAATCTATAATAAATATCAATTTCATGGATTACTCGTACTTGCAGAACAAGAGGTAATCAGAGTTTTTTGTGTTTAAGTCAGAATTTGAACCTAGAAAACATATGTTACAATTGTGTTTGCTTACAATTCAAAACAGTGTATGAACGAAACGAGTAATCCATGAAATTGATATTGGCTGTTCTACGAGTCACCCATTAAAAAAAGAAGGTTATAATATTGTCTAGACATTTTAAATAATCTTTTCAAAGCAAATTCGAGAGCTTGAGCTCGTTTTATTGATATAAACTAGAATAATACACCTTTTATTTCCAACACAATGAGAACTTGAACTCCAGTAAATGAAAAGCCGACTTGTCGGTTAGCCTCAACAATTACTAGTTAAACAAAATACTACAAGTTTGCTAGGGATGAGTAACGCTTAATTCTCCAATTGACGATACTTTTTGACGTTTGTACCAGGTTTCGCTAATCATAATGTCATTGTCACAACAGCTGTGCGATTTAACGCGTAAGTAGTGAAATTTCCGGAATAAGTTTAAGGGCTAGGTGAAATTCAAAAAGGCCGACCTTTTTCATTGTGTCGGCCATGATAAAGGTTACAAATCATGCTGCTATTTAAATTAAGAACAAGCTCAGGCTGAGGCTGAAAAAAAGTGAAAATGTTTCTAGTTGAAAATTTACTGAATCATGTAATTTACGTTCGCAATGTGCATAATAAAACACAGAAGCACCGTTTCACATTTATTTTTTATATCTACTATTGTCCCAAATGATACACATACTCTTGTAATATTAAAAGTTCCTCGTAGGATCAGTTTCAACTGTTGTACATGTATGTTTCAATGTTCAATATTCGACAATTATGCAATGCCTTGACTTTTCGTTTTCATTTCAAACCGCTCACAGAAATAAGAACAAATTCAATAAGAACAAATTGAGGCCGAAGCATCCAAAATGTTAAAAACAATGAGCCTCGGCAAAATTTACTGGTTCTTTATAAAAAAAACCCGTGTAATTACAAAAACGAACTGAATAAAAAAAAAAAACAACGTTTCGTTGCCATCCAGGTCAACTGAAAAACTGTATGCTAATATATAGTACAAACTAGTCAAAGTATTCTTAGCCTAAAGACTATTTGGGACGTTTTGGATTTGAGTCCTTCGTCACAGTAAAATGTGATATAATATATATATAAATTTATTTATTTATAATGAACATATTTGGAGAATGGTTTCCAGAAAGCGCTCAACTTAAGAAGGAGCAATAGTTTAACATTAGTTTCAGACTTTAAACTTGATCCATTGATTTATTGCTACAGCTCTGTTTCGTATGATCAAAAATTGGTCACACTCATCAAGCAAGTTACAATGAAAAAAATATATATATATATTATAATTACCTCTCAAACTATATCTCTCGACGCAGCAATATTACTAAGTGCTGCAGCATTTTATCACATTTATTAGAAGAACTTTATCATATACCAGAACAATACATTTAGAAAAATCGAAATGCCTTTCCACCGTTTAATTTCTTTTGTATGTAAGAAAACAACTGAAAATACACGAAGATTTATATTAAGTTGGTGACTTCTAAAAACACTAAAATCATTGGCTGCTGCAGTGCGACAACTGAAAACAACCATTAGGCATTAATATAGCATTGAACCGCGCTAAATTTGTGCAGTGCCACTCGTGAGAAGCTCGTGTCAATATTCTGTCAAGTTGTGCCTGGTTGCGACTCCTCAATTTTTAAATTGTGTCAACTCGTTGCGCAATTTACAAAAACCTCATTTGATAACTGGTACTGATGATGCTGCATATGATAGACGCTTTTACGCTCTTCATCGAGCCGATTTTTAATTAATCAAACATAACGAGTGCCCTGCGTACATTTTTCAAAAATCCAAAAGAGCAATATCATTAAGTGTTCCATAATATCTGACAGGACAATTGAAGTAGCCCGAGGTAAAAGTTAAATCTAGAAGATAATTTCGTAAGACAATGGGCGATTCACGCTAGGACGGTTTCACATTCAATTGTTCCGCCAACACTTTTACTTGCCTGTAAATCTTGTTAAATGTAACAGACGCATTTGGCTCGATAATTTGCACCATTTCCTTTGCTAATACTAAGATACACTGTGCAAAACGGTTATTCCTCTTTCATTAACAGCCCATTAGAGGATTTAACTGTGTCAATTACAGAGTGCTAATTTATTCAAGGTTTTAAAGTAAACAAATGGATAAACATGTAAATATATTTAAGGAATCAACACTCCATTTCTAAACATTTATGTTTATTTTCTGTTTTCTTTGCTGCTGCGTCAACTTCTTTACAATTAAAGCTGGAGTTTATTTTAGCGACTATCTTGATGTCGCTCGTTCAGTTGTTGAATTCCTTCTTTTTGTTTGCAGGCAATAAGTACACCATCTGTTTAATTTACTTGTTTCAAAGAATGGAGTGTTTGTATAGTGTGATTACAATTCGCTATTCCACAGTACAACTCAAGCATAGACAAAAAATTCAGACTTTCATGAACCTTTTTTAATTAACACATATTTACTCACAGATGATTGTATGAGAAATTTAGGCTCTCGTAAGGAACCACACATGATAAGGAATAATACTTTAATTTTTTTCGAGGCTTTTTATTTTCCCTTACATAAAATCCCGTAAGACATTATCGTTACAGAACAACACAAGCTCCCAAAATCTCAGATCATTCCGAGATTGATTTCTTTTCTATTCCGACAATTTGCATATAAACAAAATATATCCTTGTGGATTTTATATTAGGTTTGATTCAAGCATCAATTTGATATGTTCTGGATTTTATTCGGCGAGCTAGTTTAAAAAGTAAAATTTTAACTTCCTCTAAAAAAATGTTAAATGTGTCAGAGTATAATATTTGTTTTAAAAAAACTGTCTGTCATCAGAGATTTTAAAGTTGTTAATTATCGGTGTTTCACATCCTCTCTGATAGTCATGACTCTCAAAGGAATTTAGTTAAATGATAGACGCGTTCTGATTCGCTGCCATAACAATTAATTTGATCTCCTTGTGAATTGCAAACTCAACAGTTACCGAAGTCATCGCATAAGTGCAGTGACAAGCTCCTTTGCATGGTCAGATTTGAAAAAGGAAGCGCAATCGCCCCCCTTGCTGTGATTAGCGATACTTCCTCTCTTGTTTAACGTAAAACAGACTTTCATATTGAAAGTTTTCGAAGAACCGTGTGCAGTAAAATGAATCGGAACAACGATACAAAATTCACTAAGTTATTCGTTGGTGGGATACCGTATGACACAAACGATGAAACTCTGCGGGAATACTTCACACAGTTTGGCGATATCGTGGAAGCCGTAGTCATCCGTGACCGGGAAAACAATTCTCGTGGCTATGGATTTGTAAGTTCAAGTTTCATCAAACTACATGTGTCTGTCGTTTACGAAATTTAAGAGGTCGACAAAAATTTGAAAATGTCCTGTTGTGGATTGTGTAGGTGACGATGCTTAAACAAGAAGATGCTGCAAAGGCATGTAAAAATAAGCGACCAAAAATTGATGGAAGAATAGCGAACGTCAACCTGGCTTATTTAGGAGCAAAACAGAAAACTTTCACTAAAGGTGAGAATAGGGTAAATTTACTGGTAGTTGGCGTAGATTCGAGCTAAGTAACTCAATGCATCTGACAGTTAAATAATTTTCGAGGGAAGTAACAATTAGTTTAAGTTACTCAAGCTTCAATCACAAGGTCCACACGCATTTGCTTCACAAGTTTTCTTGTGTTGACGAGTAAACAAAGGCACTCGTTTCTTCTTACAGGGTCTTACAAAGGTTCGCCAACCATAAAATTTAATTACGGACAAAATTTTACATTAAGGTAAGTCTAGACAGTGATATGGGTTTACTTTTATGTTGGATTTTCCTTAATGATGAACATTAGATAGCTCACACCAAAGCTAAGCTGTAAAAAAACTTTGTATACCGCAGCATGTATAAAGCAAAATCTTCAACCCCCTAAATCGCTTCCTCTTATCACGAGTATCAGAAAACAATGTTATTTTGGAATTTAAATTGTCTTTGGATAATGACAAGTAACAAGGTTTCACGGTTCATTCTCGAATCCTACGCGTGTTGATATTAGTAAAAGACTACTTGTTAATACGTCTTATTTGAATCGTCGTTTACACGCCTGACGATCGATCACACCCGCAAACTATTGACTATTGTCAAAAGAAAAAGAACTTCAAAAGTAATAATTTTTAGGTCTGAATAAAACATTTTGCATAAAATTTGAAAAACCAAATTCCGTTCACCTCTACCAGTTATCGTCTTAATCATAGAGATTGTATCTATGTTCAAGTTTTCTTTGCCAGAAAAACATTGGTGGTAGTTGTGGTTCGAGACAATTTATCGTGTCAAGACAATTGCACTCTTACGCAGAGGATTATAAAACCTGAAAATAAACATAAGGCAGGTTTCAAAGAAAACAAGAAACAAAGAGAAAAACACTGCATAAGCTTTGTCACTAAACATCGTGTTGGTATTTTCGCCAAATTTACGGTTTGAACAGCGGTTGTACACAATAGATGGACTTCGCAATAAACTGTCTAAATTAAAACAATTGTAAACTTTGAAACCGAAGTCCGTTGACATCTAGGCGAGACCTTATTTAACCCGGGTACATTGACCGTCATTGTTGTGATATAAGTTTATAACACCACTCGAACAGAGATTTTATTTACTTTAAAAAAATTTCTCTGAATACCTTAAGAATTAGAGAAACTTCAGTAATTGAAATAACTCGAACTAGTCGAGTTTGAGCTCTAAGGTCTAAAGTCTAAAGAATTAGGAAAAACGATCATGTGTGGTTTTTTTCTGTTTAAGTCTTAATTTGACTCGGTGCAGGTGTTGCTAATAAGAATGAAGTGATTTAACACGATCTGACCATTTGCTGGGAAGTAGGATAAGCCCAAAAACTCACTAAGATATATTTTTTTCCTATTTCAGCGGCCAGCCTTTAGCGTACGCTCCCGTCTACTCACAGACACCTCTCACAAACGGCGCAACAGTTCCGGTAATGCAGAGCGCGCCAAGCACCGGCCAACCGGTAGCCGCGGCCCAGGTCCAGCCCCTTGTCCTCGCGGATTTCAACGGCGTGCCAACACTTGTCTTTGGTCAAGTATACGATCCCGGCATGTGCTACTCCCCTCAGTACATAACATCCCCCTCTACACCAGTAAACGGATTTGCTGCGCCAACATTCACTTTTCCAGGCCAAGCAGTGGATTTTCAGTCGCCATCAACCCCTCCAGCACTAAGTGGAGCATTTGGTAGTGCAGTTAACGGCCAGCAATTTATCCAAGCTGGAGTTGAAACCATAGCACAGCCGGTGCTACAACCGCTAACGCAACAATAGCATAGCCAACAATATGAATGGAAAGAAACCAAAGTATTTAAAATATAGGCAGAAACTGGCAACAACAACCGACAGAACAGGTCTCTACTGCAACTTTGCCTCGAAGATCATCCATCAAACGAGACATTTCGTTGAGCATCGTTAGCAAACTAAAGTTCGTCCGTGGCAGCTATATACTTCAGCATACGATGCTTTAATGAACTGAAGGGGAAGGGGTGGGGCTCGCATTTGCCGAGGCTAGAAAAGAAAACACACCTCCATTTGTAAATACACTAAAGAAATCTACAAACTAGTTTATATCGCCTTATAAATAGGTTTGCACACAGAATACTTTTAGTACAAAACATGAAAACTGACACTTAAACATTTAAAAAAATCAATTAACTTTGTAAAACGGAGCTACGTGCTTCGGGTAAAATATCAGATAAGAAATACAGATATTAAGGTCAAGTTCGAAAACGGGCACTTGGCAAGTTAAAAGAGATTTAACACAGTTGTACGCCTTTCAAGCACGACACTCAAGAAACTGATGTATTCCGTCTCGCAACAAAGTTTTTCAAATATTTTAATATTGCAAATATATAGGTAACAAATCATTTTTCCAGTAGTGAACTACAAACAGTTCCAAATTTTCAATGTATTATTACAACTTCCCTTAGCTAGTTTTTATATAAACGAAAACGTCTCTTATTGTGAACTTGTAAAGACAAACACGTCATTATGACAGTTCCAGCTGTACAATTAAAATACTTCAAACTTGGAAACAAAAGACATAATCAGAATGCACGCCACTGTGCGATATGTATTTCATTGAGACAAGGTAATTGTTAAAAATACTTAGCCTAGTAATCTATTGTTTTTTCTTTCCGGCTGCGGTTCATTTCACTGAATGGTCATCCTTTCAAACTTTAGAATTACGGCATCGGTCATTCCCGTCGAGACAAAAAGTATTACATACATTTTTTCATAACGTTGTGTGGAAGATTTTTTGTACTGCGTGAAACAAGTGTTGTGACTTCTTTCTGTTTGTAGAATATCTTCTTCTGTTTGTGGAATCTCACACACTCGGTCTTCTTACTTTTCGTTTCTAAAAAATTTAAATTTATTCTCTGTGTCACAGGGATATGGCGGTATTACAAAACGTTTAGCTCAAGTTGTATAAAAGTATTGACGTCATAAAGTTAAAAGGAAGCTTTCATCGCTAGAGATTCAAAGACCTAAATGTTCTAAAGTTAACTCATTCTAGACCAAGTCGAAAGTATGCAAACATTTATGTCCTCTGATCTCCAAGTGCTTCTTCATTACCCTTATATAAACCAAAAATGTAAACAGGCTTAATCAAATTTTAAACATCTTTTGAATTTGATTTCCTTCCCAACAACTTGGTGCCGGGCTGTTTGCTCACTGCAAACAGTAATTGCTTTTGTTTGACATTTCGTGATCGTAATCAACGTGTGTCAAGAAGACAGACGCAAAGTGACTTAAAATCTCGTTTGAAAATGGAATGTTTAATAACAGTTTCTCTACAAACATCACACAAAAAAAATTAATTTGGCGCAAGTGGAGGAGCATTGTATTCTAGTCTATTATCATAATGTGCAGACAAAAACTTAAGCTTTTCATTTAGTTTTTGTCGCTTGGGTGAACATCACTTGGTCTCGGGTCTCGATCATGGCCGTTGTTACTCATTGTCATTGACCAGTTGGATCAATTCGTAAAATAACATTTCAAATTAATTTAATCTAAATGAACTGAAAACGAAGCGGAACAAGAACAAAAGCAAATCTAGACAATTTTGCTACGACATTCACTAGAATAGTGTTAATACCCATTAATACTCCACAAATCATTTGATTGAGATCAGCCGTTGATTTGTCATTAACAGAGCACAGACTCTTTTAAGTCTGAAGTATCAAATGAAGCAGTAAAAATGTATTTAACACAAGACTTCATACTTTCAGTGTTACATTAGTGATTAATAGCCGTTTTAGCTCTGTCGTGAATCGTTAGCTTTGCAGTTTCCCAATTTCTTTTCAAACAGAAAATATATCTATTTAAGAAATTAACATTTTAAATTGGTTAACTAAACCATATCTGATTTTGTTTTGTAGTACCGCACATATATAGTTTTATATAAACTGAAACAACTGGTTTGAATCTAAAAATTTCCGTTTCCAGATTACTATTACTGACCCAGATCATTTCTTTAAACTGATTTTTGTTTTTATTTGTTCACCAGAGTTCTGCCGTGTGTTCATTTCCATTTCAGTTTCGGATTCTACGACCGTAGTTCAAGTTAATTCTCTTTTTGCATGATATTCAGTTTGAATACTGTGTCTCCGAAGACATTCACGTAGGTTAATCTTACTCGTATTGCATGAGTGATCTTGATAAAGATGGTGGTGATGATGATGATAACGACGACGACGATGATGATGGATTGGCATCAACTGAACAACCATTTTTTATTTGATAATATTAATAATATTAACAATAGTAGCATTGGTAATAGCAACAGCATTAGTATAGTAGTAGTGATAGT
>JAOBRF010376066.1:0-10381 GCA_027575005.1 Sphenopus marsupialis | reverse complement strand
AATCTTGAGGTAAAAAAAGTCACTAAATTTAAAAAAAAACAAAAAAAAAAACATATATTTCTCTCTGTTTATTTATTTATTTATCTATTTATTTATTTATTTCCCCTTAAGGTTGTGTTTTAGTTATAACAGAACAACATTGAGGTTGACAATTATTAATTCTATTCTTGCACCCAGAAATCTGCAGGATGACTATGTCCTCCTCGAGGGGAAGCTCGTCGGACCCGTTCACATCCTACGTAACAAGAGACCATACAAGTACGTTGTACTAAAAGTGAAGAAACAAGCTGGGCCTTACGTTTGGGAGCGACTATTTCGCCGCGGACCTTACAGGAACAGATGCCTTAAAGTTCCAAGAGACAATTGTGCAAGCGGAGGTCAGATCTTTAATTACATCCACTCTGCTAATAGGATAATGGATGACTCTAGACAGTGGGGATTCTGGTTTTTTGTTTTTTGAAATGAAATTTGAACGATTTTGGGACATTTTTATGAAACAATTCTGACGGAAGAAGTTACTGACAGTCTAGTATGGTGTATGACCTATTCGTGGCTACAGAGATACTGTATAAAGTTGGAATGCCTAAGAGCTTGTCAAATAATCACTTTACTGGGTTTCATCATAGTCAGCTGGTTCAAAAGTTAGAATAACTAATAACAATCATTTCTACCCTTGAAGACAAACAAAATAAATGGTTACAACATATAGGATTTCAATCAACTGATTTAAAAGTTGATATTGTGATATTGGTTTTAATTTGAAATGGATTTTAGCAGGACAGGAGTTCATTTTGCCATGATGAAATATTTTTTCGTTTCATTGTGTTTTGTTATTCTCTTACTTTATTTTTTATATCAGGCTACGTTAAAGAGAAGCTGAACGCCAAAATTATTTTTTTATATGTTAAACTACATCTTTTTGGGATTCCAGAAAGTCACTTTCTAAAGCGATTCGTTTATTCATGTTCTGCAAAAATGAATAAAAAAAGAGCTTGTCAATGCCATGGGGGCCGCCATATTGCACTGAGGCCTGACGTCACAACGTCAAATCATCAAAAGAATCAGCTCTATTGCCTTGTTCGGACTGTTTTATTGTTTTCGTTTTTCGTAAAATTGTCCAATACAAAAACAAAATTTTTTTCTATTTAATCAAAACCACAAAAAGCTGTCATTTGTTCGATAACAAATTGCAATTTGACGTTGTGACGTCACCGATTAGATCGCGAGCGCAAACATGGCGGCTCCCTTAGCGTTCATCTAGCACGTTTTGTAAATTATCTCTAAGGGTGCAGCTTGAGGAATCGGCCTAAAAACTACATTTCTGGAATCCCAAACCGATGGTTTTAAACATATCGAAAAATTGTTTTGGAGTTCAGCTTCCCTTTAAAGTATGCTGCATTATTTAAATTGTTAACTTTACGTTATAGTACTTCTTTATATAATAATCGTATTGATTTATTCAATTGAATCGCCTTTATGGCGCTTCTCATGCAAAATCCGTGTCCCATACAATCTTTGGTTTCTTGACGAGTTCTAAGACGGTTTTAACAAAGGTAGAACTTTACTTCGCGCTGGCCAAGGGGTAAATAAAATTCCTAAATATTTTAATTTCGAATTTAGGAATTTGGCACCAATACGACGCTGCTATATTTCCCGAGCCAACCATGGCTGAATCTGTACGCAATGTGTTCCCGTTCATCAAGGCAATGGATCCGGTCCATAGTAGAGAACTAGCGACACAAGCCATGGTTCCTCAGTGGGAAGGATTTTGTACAGACAGTCAAGGAGGGACTGAGATGACTGCGTGGGAAGCTATAACAACAGTGCTTAATATTGAACATTGTATGTGCAAATCAGAATCAATGGAACGATTTCAGCTTTACAGTTTGCAGTATGATGTACCTCAGGAATATCACTTCGGAAAGGTAAAATTTGTTAGTACAAATACTATTATACATACTATTCAAAACTGGCGAAAGAAATAAAGTTGGTACTTGAAAGCTGAACTGATTGCAGTATAGATGATTCTTTGCTTCATTAGCATACTTACCTCTCTTTCTAACTGAAATACAAACTGAGAAGTACTGAATATTAATAGGTGAATCTCTATTTACATTCTTTGCTTCATTAGCATACGTGCCTCTCTTTCTAACTGAGATACAACTTGAGAAGTACTGAATATTAATAGGTGAATCTTTGTTTAACATTCTTTGCTTCATAAGCATACGTGTCTCTTTTTCTAACTGAGATACAACTTAAGAAGTACTTAACATTAGAAGGTGAATCTTTGTTTAACATTCTTTGCTTCATTAACATACATGCCTCTCTTTCTAACTGAGATACAACTTGAGAAGTACTGAATATTAAAAGAACTTTCCAAATTAAATATCTTTTGAATAATTGAGACCGATATGTTAATTAGTGTCCTTCTGATGCGTTTTTGAAAACTAAAATTTTACAAAGAATGTTAGAACTCACTGACTGTTTTAATTTGCCACCCAGTGGTTTTGCGATATTTTGGACACCTACACCGAATTTTAGTTGCTAACCTCAATTTTTTTTTGCATTCTTAAGTTTTAAACTCAGTTCCTTTTTATCATGATTCTTTCTCCACATAAAGTTGTGTGCGATTGAAGCAGAATGTAAAAAGTGATGTCAAAAAAGATTTGCCTATATTTTGATAAATTGTTAAATTGCACACCGTGGAAAGTTTTTTGAAACTGACGTTTCAGACTGTCATCCTTCATCACAGTGAAATCTGATTGCAGTATACTATATAGTCGCTTCCAATTCGACAATATTACTGAAATTCTTTGAAAAAAAACCTCTCTCACACCCCTAAATTCGTGCGCTTGATCGCACACTTCGGAAAACCCTAATTTGTTTTTACTCAAAGAATTCCAATTTAGTTTCCTGCTCTTTAAACAAAGGGTCTCGAGTTTAGTCGTTTTTAGCACTCGCAAATACGTTGAAAAGAGCTAAACCATTTTCATACCTTCTTTTAAAATGCATTAGACTTGTAAACACTTATAACATATAATAAAAAAGCTTTTATGTTCAAATTTTTAAAAATGAAAGGTTAAACGAACGTTTTTGACTATAACTCATCTTCAGATAAAAATACAAAAACGTGCTAGCGTTTATGTACATGTTTAAGTTATTCCCCTTGGGCAAAATTTGGCGACGAAGTACTTTGTTTGACGCCTGCCTTTGACATGAGTTGTCTTGTTCTGGTAGGTACAGTATGAGCCGAGTCTCATTCTTCCATTCCTTTAAATGTGTGTTGAGCGTAAAAGAAGATTTATTTTTATTTGGAATATGATTTTGGCCCTGCATAACTAACTATCGAGCCTATAACAAACTTGGATCAACTAAAGTTAAAATTAAGTATGACTTGTGAGTGTGCTCCGCTTACCTCATAGAATATGAAATATATCTTTTTTAATTTCTAGGTGTTGTTGAAGTACATAAAACCCAGAATATCCAAGAATGCAGAGTTGGAAGTAATTGGAAAGATGCAAAAAAGTTCCTTGGAAAAGCAAACCCTCCGTTTGGCGTCGTCGATGGTCATTGCATTTTTTTGTGTTCGTTACCAAATTTACCCGGATGGAAGTGTTCTGAGAGATCTTATGCAGGGATTGTCTCTCCATTTTGATTCTAACACAAAGACGTGCCCGGAGTTTGAGAGTTTATCTTTACATTTTCCAGAGGACCATTGGGTGTAAGTATTAAGATTCAGATTCTGCATTTTTTATTGGTTTTGTTTTTTCCAAATTTGATACTTGATACAGTTGGCTTAAAGGATTCTTTATATAAGCGGGAAGAAAATACGTAGGTGTTTCGGGAACCTTGCTATAGTCTGAAAAAAATCTTGAGGTCTTGCCTCCACAGATTTATGCAAACTCCCTAGCAAGAATCCAATTCCGATAGCCCTTTTCCGAGTTATGCCTCACTGCTCAAAAACAAAACCTTAAAATTGAGGCTAAGCCTTGCCTCGACTTGATAGTTTTGTTTGTGCGTAATGGACTTTTGGTTTATTTAGGCGTTGTGATAGTTGACTTAAAAACAAGTTACATAAACATTTCAATAAATTAGATCAACTAACTTGGAAATTGTGCTCTTTGCTGTCTGTGTCCAATATTATTTGCTGGAGGATTTTTTCTGGTCGGGTTCTTATACCATTCGCATGGCTGACCACTTTACTGATTCACGATCGCCATTTATAAGAAAAACGCCTTTTATTTGCAACTTAGAAAATCATAAAATGTACTAGCTATGAACTTGTACTTTAAGTTTAACTTCAGCTTTAATTTCTAGACAGTTTCTTGGCTTCTATGTTTCTTGTTTCGATGTTTGTGGTTTCATTGGAAAACGTTTCATGTGGGGTAGTTTTCCTATCGCTACAAAAAGTTATAACAATTCTAAAAGAAAGTATTGCCTAAACTTCTTCAGTGCTATATAATATAATTTGTTTTTTTTTTTCAAGACAAATGGGCGAAGCCATTCAAGGAATTTGTAACTACGCTGCCAAAGAGATGTACGACCACCACGAGTGGCTACTAGCGGTTCCATTGATGCACTTTCTTCTGGGACAGTCCTCTCCTTTCCAGACAGTGCTGTTAATGGAGAAACCAAGAGACGGCAAATGGTGGGGAGCACAGGGCATGGAAACAAAGGCTGTGAGGGATAGAGGATTGTCCGGCACGAAGTAAAACAAATGTTACTTTGGTGACAGATCTCTTTTTGATTTTCAAACTTTAGCTGACGGTTTTAGCCTTCAGTGATAGCGGATTTAAGATTATCAAATGTTTCATTCTTAAAAGATTGGACATGTACAACAAAGAAAGAAGGGGAAAATAGTTTTTATAAGATGTTAATTTAGCTTGACAGTGTGTTGTGACTGCTGCCACAATGAATGAAAACTCTTTACGTCTCATCTTCTAAAAAGAAAGCCAATAACACGAACCAGATCATGCAGCTCACACTAAGTGAAATCTTCAATTTTGGCGAGCAGTATTAGCTTACCCTGAACCACAACTGGAAAGATGTCTATTAAATAATCTTACAAAGTTTGGCGTTTTTTGTCTAATATTTTGGACATAGTTCGTATTCGTATGTTACAGTACCGAGGGTCGCGTATTTTAAGTTATAATCTTTATAACGATATAGTGATTTCGAAGGTATCACAGTTAATGCTTGTTTACGTTTTACCTTTCAAGTACTACAGCCAGTTAACGAAAATGCAAAACATTTTCTAAACTTTCCTCGTTGCGTTTGGCAGTTCTCCAGTTTTGATGTTAAAACAAATAACCCCATCGTTTGAATTGGATCCATTGTTCCGGAGGACATTCCTGTTAGCATTGCCACTGAAGGAGTACTCCAAAGTAACTGGGTTACCAGCTTTCAGACCGTTAGAAGTTTTTACGACTCTAGCGAAGGTCCTGCCAGAAAAATCTTATTTGGGCGTTGATGAGGTAAAGCGATAAATGTAATTTTAACATACCAGCGCTCCTTACTGGAAACCCAAACCCAAACTATCATTGTGCCCTGCTATGTTCACTTTTGTTATTGGTTTAATTATATTTGTTTACTAGTGATAAATAGGTGTTGGCTGTTTAAGCTGTAAAAGTTATTTGCCATGTGCCAGTTTAATTATTATGCTTATTATAATCAGTGTTTTGAACCTTTAGCAAAGTGAAACTAAAAATCTTTTTCGTTTACGTATATAGAAAGCGAAGTAAAATAATTATTCCTTCTGATGTATGGTTCCCTGGTATTTTACGGACTAGTTAATATAATAAGAACATGGAAACTACTGTAAAGCTTTATGTCAGTGCTTTAAAATTTTTTCGGACATGGACACCTGTAGATTATTTTCATTTTCTTCATAAAGTAACAGGCATATTGGGAGGTAAAAATTACCTGCGTTTTTAATGTAACTATCTACATGTAGTTAGTTTTTTGACCTTTGCACAATACCTTTGGTGACCCGTGACTTTGAATGTAAAGTACGGCAAAACTAAAGTTGTTTCATTGTGTTTTTCTTCACATTTATTTCAGTGGATGGCAGTTTCTACAAGTATAAGCACCCAAGCTACTAAGATTGCTTCCATGTTGTCACAGTAAGTATTTATTGTGGATATCTTTGTATCTTTTTTATATATAACTCTTCTTAACCGAGTGCGAGAAAAGAGAAAAGGCCATACGATAAATATCTTGTTAACCTCGTTGCTCGATCCGTACCGTAAGTTACGAAGCCGGAAGTTTTTCAGTTTTATTCTTACAGCCCAAGCGCGAAGCGCGTTATATAAGATTAACAGTAAACTACTGCCCGAGAAGGAAACATTGCATAGGGAAGATAGTTTCTCTGCTATGTAGCCGCAGTTTATATGTATAATCTATGTATGGATGTATACAAAAATTTATGGCGTATTGGTGTTTGTATTTGTATATGCAAAACAACATTTGCCGTTGTTTATTTATGTTTGTATACTGTTATATGTATGTGAATAGGGACATAATTTTATTAGAAGCAGGGCGATGTAGCGGGTAAACCTCTTTTGCTCAAAACTCTAAATCTTCTTTTGATTATTGATCATTTTACCAGTTCAGCTGGTGTGTTAACCTGTAAAGCTCGATGCGAACAGTACGTGCAAGTTCTGTGAACTACCTTAAGTTATCTGGGTCTGCTTGTAATACTTCCATATGGTATTTTGTGATCTGTTATAAATTATTTTGACACTGAATGGCAAAATAATTTCTTATAGGGAAGTGCAATCCGACTTGGGTGTGAAAGATGAAGCTTTGTACACAGCAGAAGCAGCTTTGCGTGTATTGATCGAAATAATAAGAAATAAGAGACTGGAGCTTTTGGATGTGATACTCGAATGCATTAAGGTTCTTTCCATCATTCTTCCGTTTCTTCAAAACTGTAAGAACATTGAAGAACAGGCAAATACAAAGAACCTTTCAGACGCAAGAAGGTTATTTACGGACTTGATTGATGTCCTGAAAAATGGTTTAAGGAATCATTTGTCAAATCGGATGCCCTGTTATAGCTTGAAATTAGTTGATGAAGAACTTGGGGTAAGTAACTAGGTTATGCAGATTTTAGCCGTAGTATCATAGAAAATCGATTTTGCTTCAAGCTTTCAGGAGTCTCTGAACAAAACTGACACATAACCCACACTTGGCCTTACTTGAACAAAAGAGGGATCATTCTTTCATTGATCACAAAATGCACTATGAAATAATAATAATTTTATATTTTTAGATTTGGACTCGTTTACTTTCTCTTTGTTGGCCGTGTGAACAGTACGCAGAAAACTGGAGAGAAAAATTGCTTCACGAGTTGAAGCTGCGTTTGGAGCAGGTAAACCTCTTTTGCTCGAAGCTGTTACAAGTGAATGATGTTTAGCGGAGAATGGTTTGAAACTGTTAGAAAAAACCATAGGAAACAACAACAACTTTTATTTCCAATTATCTCGACAGAAAAATACCTGTACATAAATGACAAAATTTGAATAGTTGGATAGTGAATGAACACCTGAAATAGTACCTTCACTTAAAACCCGACATCGTTGGTCATCCCCTCGGAATCATTAGGCTTCAACAACGCATTTTCAACGCTTCCTCTCACTAAACACAGACTGTACCACGACCCATTTGAGATTAACCTCAGCAGCTTTAGCAATAACTACCCAGCTCCCAAGTTAAGTTTGTGCATCCTCGTTGTCTCTTACCAGGATTTGTCAATCGGAGTGCAAATCTATGGGCCTTGTGTTGTTCTTTTTAATTTCCTTGGACATCCACTGTAAAAAGCATTGATCTTGTCCATAATTCTTTAAGTATACTTTGAACCATAGAGTAGAACTTTTTTAAGCTTTATTGCTTGGACCTCCAGATGGATTTGAGTTTAGCAAAAGCACAGTGAACTTTCCCCAATTTTTTCTCCACTGTCCTTGCTGCTGACTAACACTGCCAAAATAGGTGAAGAATCTTCTAAAATCTTAAGTGCTTGGTCGATGTTATGTGGCTCCGCACTGAGGTGTGGAATTGGTATCTTTCACATGTAACTTGTTGTCGAGAGTCAGTTTAGTATGCTATGTGGGGTGAATCCTTGGTGAATCCTTGGTTGTCATAGTTTTCTTGGGTCTCCTTTCATGGGAACTTTTAGCCGTAGTTGCTTAGGATGAAAAATTCTGAGGTAGTATTGGGGATGCTTTTTTAAAACCCTACATATGTTTTAAGGTCTGCTTTTGACATCTCTGCATGGATGGAAGCGATATACGTCAAGTTCCATGGATTAGATTGCATTTTTGATTTCTATCTCAATTGGGGGCCTAGTATCAATGTCGAGAATATCTGTCACTGGGGAAAGTCACTTTGCTGCCTTCTCTTGCTTAGTTGTTATGCCGTTACCACTTTCACCTTTTTCAATTCAAGTTCCGTCGGCAACATCTGAAGAAATTTAACTTTGTTTGTAGCAGAAATTCAGTACTTCACCATGATTTCTTTTTGGAAAAATAAATCAAATTCTATTGAGAATACCGAAGAATTTACGGAAACTATATTTGATTTTATTTTGAATACTCTCTTCCTTCGCCAAGAAATCAAAATCCAAGCGCAAAATTCCATTGAATGGGGGAGTAGAAGGAGGAAATGGACAGACGGACAGGAGCATTCGAATTCCATTTTACCCAGCAGCCTCACTTTCGCGTCGTCTCATAAAAATGCCGCTGAGACGTGAGCTCTACTGTAATAACGTTTAGAGGCTCAGTCACGTTTTTAATGTTGCTGGCTATTTTCATGGGCCATCATTGAGTTTTGTTATGGTAAGATTGAAAACAGGCCTCTCATCGGGAGAAAAAGTTGTGAGAAAAGACTCAGCAGGGAAGATTGGAGTAATTATATCACTAAGACAGCGTTTACATGCATAATGTTGAACTTTACCTACTGTAGATATTTTAACACTTACTGTAAATACTAATATTTTTTTAACACTCCAATCTCGTTTTTGGAAAACCTTTGATAAAGAACTGAAGATAAAGGGGTAAAAATTATTTTCTAGTGTTAGTGCTTTAGAATGATGCTACCTTGTTTCTTTCATGTCAGCGTGATGCAGGTGATTTGGTGGAACTTCTTTCCAAGTTGGACATGTCCAAGTACCATATCAACATTGCTGAATGCATAACAGCTGTCACATTTTCCAAGGTGGAAGAAATGTTAATGGTGAGTAGTCTGTGTACCTATACTCAAACGCCAATAGGGGATAAAAAACTTAAGTAGTGCCTGGGTTTCGGTGTTTTGAAGACCTTTTCAGTGTTGGCGTGTGATTAACAAGAGTTTATTGTTTCTTTTAATCTATGTTACTTTTTTTTAATAATGTTTCATCCCACAGCCCCAATGAAATATTAACCGTTAAGATGTTTATGCTATTATTATAGCAGTATAAAACGTATGATTTCAGGATTCCGTTAATAGGAGCGAACATGTTTTGTTTTCTTAAGATATTGTTTTTACAGACCAGTTATTTTTAGTTTTGTATTGCTTCCTGGTATTCCTTTGGCCCCATCTACAACTAATTCCGAATCTACTTCTTCCTCACTACTTGAGTCATTCTCCAAACTAAATTATCATCCGAACTTTCGACGCTTTCATATTCCCTCTCACTGGAAAAATCATTCGAACTCCTCGCCATGTCTGCCATGTTTATTAAAATGCTAGAGAGAAAAGGGATAATTGGTCAGCGGATTTATGAGAGTTGTTCTCTCTTGGTGCTGGGCTCCTGATGGATGCTAGTCAAGGGCAACTCGGGGCACACAGCACAACAAGCATCGTCTTAAGAATTATACGAGTATGAAAAGGCCTCTAATTAATTATCACTAAAAATGTGAATTAGGTATAACTGCGGATTTATTATGAATGTATTAATTGTTATTATTACCACAAATTAGCAGACATCCTATTATTATTATTATTATTATTATTATTATTATTATTACTATTACTATTACTATTACTATTATTATGTTTCTATATCACATTCCTTGACTGGTGAAGTGGAGGTGCGCAGTAACAATCTGCCTTAGCGTTCCACAACTTTACGTAGGATTCTTGTAGATCCAAGTTATACAGTCTTCTGCATGATGTTTGTCCTTAGACCGACATGGATCCCATCCAAAATTTTCTCCAATTTCTCGGTATAACTTCCCAATATGCCAATAACAACTGGGGCGATGTATACTTTATGCATGCACCAGAAGGTCTTAATTTCGAGGGCTAAGGTATTTGTTGATCTTCTCTATCTCTTTCAAGGCTATCCTGCTATCACCAGCAGACATCCTATTATTATTATAAATATTATAATTATTATTATTAT
>JAOBRF010373844.1:0-10406 GCA_027575005.1 Sphenopus marsupialis | reverse complement strand
GAGTACCAGCTTCTGCTGGGAGCTAACCTGCGATGGATTAGTGTCCCGTCCAGGGGGAGTCAATGACTCTCATCCGCGGTTAACACTACAGAAACCGGGGATAAGCACCGGCTCCAATAGGCCACTTGGCTCATAAAAGGATTTAGCTTAGCTTAAGTAGAAAGTTAAATCTGTTAAATCAGTTTAGCCCCAGTTCAAACGTACAAATGAGCATCTCGCTTTCGATACTCTATTCTTTAGATCTTTCATTCCGCCTTCTTCTTTGCATACTACTGCTCCTAGGTAGGTGAATTGCTCTACATCCTCGATATTATGCCCTGCAACAGCTATCTTTCCTTGATTATGGGGATTAATTTTCATCATTTTGGTCTTTTCTGCATTGATCTTGAGTCCGACGCGTGTGGCTTCTTGGTCTAACTTATTAAGTTTGTGCTGCATTTGTTGTCGAGTAGAGGACAGCAGTGCCAAGTCGTTTGCAGACGCAACTATAGCATTTGTTAAGAAATAGCTGATGAAATTTAGTAGTTTTTAACACAGTTAATGCTTCTGTAAATTTACAGTTCTTCACTACGGTTTGATATTACTGATTTTAACAAACTCGTTCCCAGGCATTTTTCTAGAAGGTTGGTGGGGCTGGAAAAGACCTGGGAACAAGGGCTTCACTACGCGGCAGTTTACTATACTGCGCATGAGCAGTAAGAGTAGTTTTCTGTTAACTGGCGTCTGTCGTCATAGCGAAGTCTGTTTTTTTTTTTTTTTTTTAAAAAAAACAGTTGTTTTCCAACGGAATTTTTAAAACAGTGCCTAGGAGAGGATGAAGATCAATGATGTATGCCTAATTCTTAAAATGCTAAATATTCTATAAATAAAACTTTATAGGGATAGCAAGTTGTCCCTAGATTATTTAAAGGGCTCCCAAAATTTGGTCTTTGCTCGAATGATTGCACATGAAATTTTAGCAGTGGTCGCTGTGTTTAGAAAGAGTTGCTCAAATGCTCATTTTTGAAAGATACTCGCTTCGTTTTTTTTTCTTTTTTATTGCTTGGTTATGCTAATAACTGTGTTTGTATTTTTTACTCCACGGTGCAGTCGCAATCCTAACTTGTTGAAGATCATTTATTGTTTAGAGTTCTTTGTACTTGCAGCTCCCAATGAGTAAACGCTTTTACATAAAATATAGCCGTGCTCGCATACTCCTCTCATTAATTTGTTAGAGATAACTAAATATTTACACATTTTCTCTTTTTATTCTGCCTATAGATCTATCACCCCATGTGCCGAAGATAATTACTTTTATACGAGTTTGAGATTTTAAGTTTGCAAGTTGTTGAAAAGTTTCGAGTATATTAAAGTTACGCAATGTCCATAGTAACTAGAGTTTGTTTAACATTACATTGTGATTACCAGCTATAAAGTATGCGACATTGAATCTGCATACCGCCAGGAAAAGTTTATCCAAAAGCTAATTAACTTTAACTCTAGATTAAACTAAAATTCAAAGAACATTTTCTCAGTTCACCAAGAAAATATTTACCATGTGACCAGGTTTTCTATGGAAGTAATGTGTTAAGCCCCAAACTGCCACTCAATTTAGTCTGTAAAAAGGAACGTGGCTCTGTGTTAGTGTTAACCGGTTTTTGTACTGGACGTAACAGTATGCTTGAGTAACCCTAATTTTCTTATCACTAATTAAAGAGCTCAGTTTCTGTTGCATCAACACAACCTATTGACCTTATCTTCATAAACCTGTCAAAAGTTGAATGTTAAATTTATATTTATGTTGCTAAATAAAGATGACGTTCAAAGACCTGTTAGAGTTACAGAAATAAGATGTGTGCTTTAAGTGTTACCACACTGACAGTAGAACTTACAACTGTACAAGCCCGTATCCAAACATCCCCTGCTTTGGTAATTATTAAGGTGATCTTAGCAAGTTTTCGATGTGTACCTCTTTCTTAGCAAAGTTAAATCTAGACGAAACACTAACAACTTATCTTATTGTTTGAACTGCAAAACACTTTTGAAAATCTACCTTGGCTTTGCGTTTCAGGAAAATGTTTAGTATGAATCTATTTATTAAGTTATGTGAAGTGTGTTCGGTTTTGTTTTAAGAAAACTTCTTTTCTTTCTAAAAGGAATAGAGAGTTTTCTGTTCTACTTTGGCTATAGTTCTTGGTGTTGTCATAATCACAACCGTTTTATTCAAAGACTCTCATGCTAAACAGCTACAGGGAATTCAAAACATGTGTTAGAGTCGAATCCCGCTGAGGTCACATCAAACACTCTCCATCATTCGCTGCAAGACCCCGGCCACTTACTCTAAACAACCCAACGACAAAAGTCAACAATTCTTTTATAGCTCAAAAGACAGTTTCCTTTGCAGAACAGTTGATGGCACATGCCACATTGATCTACAGTTTCAGACTTCAATAAAACGGACCTGGCGCTATCGCCCACACGCTTGTTCAAAATTATTGCCTCCTTTCACATTTTTGTCTTGTTTCTTTCGGTCTCTAAGTAAGCTGATTGCTACGTCATTACATAACTTCAAAAGAATAAAATGACAGTTTCAAACTAAAGTGTTTGATATACGATTTTATTTGATACAAAGAACATAATTCTGTATTCGGTTCTAAGTAAGATAATCAATTAAAATTCTTAAAATGTTTTGGTAAGATTTTATGTTTGAAGTGAAAATTTTCAATGGTGATATTTTTACTATCTGTTGAGTTCCTAATTCTACGTTTATAACTGCCTTACTCGCAATGGTCGGTACGTTTGATCATTGATAATTAAACTCCTCGGCTTTGTTTCTAACGCTGATACAATATAGAGAAATAATCTCATTTAGCGATAACGGACCGTCTGATACCTTTATTTGCACTGTTGTAAGATCTTAACCAAAATCTAATCAAATTTTGTTAATTGTTAATTAAAATCTACTTGTATGAAAAAGAAACGGATTCTTTTTTCCTTTGTGTAGATTAACTATTTTGCTATAAATTTGAAGTTAATATCTGTTTCTTGACAAGGTAGTGTTATTTTGTACATCAGATCGATCCCCCCACTAGAGCGTCTGGGGTTCAAGTGCCAAAGAGGATCAAATAAGGCAGATAAACTACCAGGACAGTTCCGTTTCCATAATGTCTATCTTGTTAATTCGCTGTTAATTACCTAATAGTGACAAGATTGCTCTTTAAGCTATGATAGGGAATCGAATTCGAACTTGTCTTTAATGCAAGAGACAGTTTCTTGTTTATGCTGAGAAGTTCTTTAAATCTTAACGGATAATTCATTAGTTTAGAATTGTTTGGGCATCAAAACGTTTAGTATTTATGAATTGAATGACAATTCTCAAATGACCACAGGACAGCAGTAATTAGTTTTGCTGAATCGTATAGTTTTTGCCCTAAAGAAAAATTACAGGGTTCCGATTTTGCCAGCTTAGCCATTCAGATGATAATTTAGTCAATGGTCCATGATACTTTAATAGAGACTTTCAGCGATAATTGTGCGTAAACATCCAGCCCCTTTCTCCAAGAACAATTAAACCTGTTTTCCTTTTTCTCGCTTTCTTTTGTAAGATCCCGAAAGCAATATATTTAAGCAATAAATTCTTTTTGAACATGTTGTACACATACCTGTCTTTCGAATTTATGCAAAGCGTTCTTGCTTGGCTTGCTAGTTGGTAAACATACTTAATCACATAAAGTTTGCATATTTGCAATTACATCTTGGCGCACAGCTGTGATCGTTCGTCTTAATATTTGTTGGTAAGAAATGTGTACGAATAAAAACAAACCTCGATGTCGTTTATTCAAGCAAGTACACAATTACACCCCGCTGTATGAGAACAATAGAACACCCTATTGGAATTTTAAATCCACTGGTTCTTTGTTGCGAAACACAAGCAGAACAAGTAATGCTTTAGCTGTTCTTTCGAGTGCTAAACAGTTTAGAATTGCCTTCCTTCCGCTCTTAAACTCTAAGATAAACAGGATTTAAGGGCTTTGTGCCTGATTGTTAAAAGTCTTTACCAAGGTCAAGTACTTTTCGTAAGACACCGGAGAAAACTCTGCGCAATGTAGATGTTTTTCTTTATTAATCTTTGACATGTTTCAAGTCACTTCCAAGGTTTTAGCTAGACGTCTCGTATATCAGAATATATTCCAGTCGTAAGAGTAATAGTTTGGATATAGGCTTAATATTCAAACATCCTTGATTTAGTTATAGTACCGGCCAGACTGCCCTATGAATACTTGTGCGGCGCTTTTGATGTATTCGCAGCGTGAGCTACTAAGCTGTTTTCATTGGAAAGTAACACAGCGAGAGACTTACTATTTAGGATAGTGATCGTTATTGTAAAACCGGGATCTTCTTGTTCTCTGCTCCATCAACAGATGGCAGAAAAGAGAATAAAACACAATTACGTATAGTTCGAGCAACAACAAAGCGCCAACTAGTCATAATCAAGTTATTGTCAAGTGGATAAGTTAAAGATGCCAATCAAAGTTTTAGAATAAAGGACAATAGGTGTTGTTCTTGCTTGTTGAATATCGCCCAAAGTCTATTTAAGCATTAGTTACACAATTGCAATCAAAGCAAAATTGCCCAAGGACAATACGAATACAATCACTTCTACGCCGAGAAAGTTTGACAACTTGCAATCATTTCACACGTGTCGGCGGGATATCTACAAAAATATACACATTCCTCTTGGTTCTTTACTTTCATGGTTTATTTGGAGACGTTTCTCTGCAAATTTGGCGTAATAGAAGGTAAATATATTTTGCAACTTTTTAATAAAATGCCGGATTTTGGTAAGCCACATTAACTTGTGTGCTATTATATGTTGGGTTGCTTGAATACAAAACATCACATTATGAAGGTGTGTTCACTTACGAGGTAATTTACACCTGCAAGCCGAGTTAATTGTTGATTGAATACACACATGGTATTCAAAATCTCATTCACCACGAGGAAATCATTTTGTCTTATAGATAAGCCACCACTCCTGCAGAAGACACACGGAGAAAACGCTATCCAGGTTCTAAGATCTATCTGGCTTGCACGTTGCTTTCCAGCCATTGTTTTTCGTTAAACTATTATAGTTACTAAATAGCTGATAACATCGTTATATCATCGATGGATAATAATACGTATCAGACAATGGACGCTCGCGATGAACGTCAGACCTGGGGAACTTTGCAGAATGTCCCACTCGCCACAGAGACGCCGTTATTTGATTCAAAAGACAGAGATCTGTCGCCAAGTGAGACAAAAATGGAACAGACTGGTATGCTATTGGAAGGAAGCTGCACCGAGCGCCAGGATCAACGTTGTCTAGCACGCGAGGAGGTGCGCGAAGAAGACGTTGGCCCAGACGGAAAAAGAAACCGCAGCAATCGCAAGTCCCGTCGAAGACCTCCTTATTCCTACATCGCCTTGATTGCCATGGCCATTCAGAATTCGCCAGAGAAGAGGTTAACGCTGGACGGAATCTGCAAGTTTATACGAGACCAGTTTCCCTTCTACCGTGAGACCTACCCTTCGTGGAAGATCTGTATCAGAAACAATCTGTCTCTCAACGACTGCTTCATTAAGACGGGCATCAAATCTGATGAACCTCTAAAGGGAAACTACTGGACGTTAGATCCAGACAGTTATAACATGTTTGAAAACGGCAGTTTTCTTCGAAGAAAAACACGATTTAAACGCCATGATGGCAGGATCGATAACAAAAACCTTGGTTCCGACAGTAATTCGCTAGCATTTGCGTCTCCCGTGGAGCTGCAATCTCGTCCACTTTTTCCATCGCCGTACGGATTCAACCCACTTGAGCCGCCAAAAATGCCAGGATTCTCGCCTTTCCTACCACTGCAGTATTACAGCTCTCCAAGTACAGATTCTCTCTTGGCTGGTCTACCACCTCAACTTCCTTTCTTACCGGGTTATTACCAGCATATGAACTCGCCACATGTCAACTGCCCGCAATGTACCCTTTGTGAGGGGACCAAAAGCTCTCATCCTTACATCAGAATCTAGACTTTATTATCAAACTTTATTATCAAACTTGCAGACTTGAATACAGTACAAGTACTGTATGTGTTTTACTGCTTGAAATGTTATTGTCCAAAGACATTTTTGTGTTTAGCCTTTTATAAAGAGAACACTAAAAAAGAAAATTCGCAACAATTTCTTTTAGAAAGTGTCGGACTTTAACCGAAGTCTCTCGATGTTAAAAACATTTGAGTTTATTGAAGCTTTTTAGATAAATTATTTAAGTTTCAGTACCATAAGGATTTGCTTAGGCTTACCAAACCTTAATGTTTGATTTTCTAGATATTGTGTTTTTTATTCAGCTACTCCAAACGACTGATAGTGTAGTTTTGAGAGAGTAATTGTGTATCTAAATATTTTTGACGGTTGTCTAAAGTGTACGAAATGCGATTAACCACGTCTTGCAACTAAATAGATTTATTAACATAGAGTTTATGTAACTAATAAAATTTGTAAATAAATGGCTGTACATTTACTGACTACTAACATGAGACTGTAAATAAGATATATGTAAACTCGATATTCTAAATAAAGTTTAAAAAAAATACTAATATGCAGCATTTTGAACTGCAATCTTGTCGCATCAACATCTGCTGTGTTTCTTTTTTCTGCGGATGACTAAACGCACAGCGGTTGTCAGAAATAAAGCCACCAAGAGTTGTTGTTCTTGTTCAAAGTCCGAAACAAAATTGTATAAACCATCTTTGCTGTTGAAAAGAAAGACATCTTAGCAGGATTCTGCATTGTATCTCTAAAACTAAAAACACAGGTTTTAAAAACTTGAGTCGACTCCTTGTTTGAACTACGGACTTGCTTCAGCTGAATCGACAAAGCAGCTACAAAATATAAGATTGTTAGTTTTAGTCTAATCGTAGAAATATTGAACAGAAATCATATTATTTTGTTTTAACTACATTGTGTAGTCGTGAACTGAACAAGAGATTTGTAATTCCAAAGTGGATATATTTTTTGAATTAGAGGAGAACATTACTATTCCCCTTTGGCAAC
The DNA here is from genome assembly GCA_027575005.1 of Sphenopus marsupialis. Lineage (NCBI taxonomy): Eukaryota > Metazoa > Cnidaria > Anthozoa > Zoantharia > Sphenopidae > Sphenopus > Sphenopus marsupialis. The sequence continues at coordinate 3,338 of JAOBRF010373844.1, read as the reverse complement.
AGATGTGTTTGTTGCTCGCTAACAAAACCATATTGACAAAAACCGACTTTCAATCGTGGGAGATCAAGTGAAAGCATGTTTAAAATGCTTCCCTATCAATGCTTATTTTATTTGCAGGTTATCAACAAACTTGATGCAAACAAATAAATGCCTTACGGCCGTTTTGAGCCGATTAACATTTTATCAATGCAAAAAACATTTAATATACTTAGAAAAATATATAGCTCGTAGCGTCTGTAGTGACATAAATGTTAAGACAGCATTCATTAGAGATAGTCGGAATACAGGTAGCAAACTTTATGAGTGTTCGACTCCTACTGAGTTTGTAATTACTAACCGAAGTGAATGATCAGTTGCTTTTGAGTTGTATTCTTACGCTCTACTAAGCTGTTCTAGTTCTTATTGTACAAAATATTTCTCTCAATGGTGCAAATAAAAACAGGTAAATAAGTTGTATTTTTTCAATGGATGTACTATCAGTTTTAAACGTTCCCTATAGAGTTGAGGTTATAGTCTTTATGTTCTTTGGTCAAAAGATTTGAACAATAATTGCATTTTTCTTTGTTTCCAATTCTGTTCTTTTCACATACGATAATGGCCTTCAAATTCAACTTTGGCCAACTCAACACGACTATGGGGTCTAATTATCCTTTGAACGGACAAAATGTTGAATCCTGAAGCGAATGGTGTTTGATCTGATCTTTTCTAACAAAGAATGTTTAATTTCTCGTTTGTTTGTTTTTCGATCAAGTTCATATATAGATGCATGCGACGCGGGGGAATAATTTATATTGCAAAATCTTTTTCAAATATGTGTTGATCTAAAGTGGTCAGTGGTCTGGTGCATTTGGAAACAAAGAATGCAAATTAATACTATGGTCGTTTATAGTTTAACAGTTAAATGAAATCTTGTCTATCTACATAACTCGTTCTTGTTGCCGCACCATATTCGAAGTTTTCTTTGTGCGAACCAGTTTTGAAATTAACATTAATTCAAATCAGCAACAAGGCATTAATATTTACAATCTCGAAGAACACATTGTAATTATGGAAAAAGGCAAAGGCGAAGACTGCAAACAAAAATATTACTACAAATTTCTTATGACAATAACTTATTCAACACACAATTTAAAACTCTATATAAAATGTTGTTGGATTGACTTTCTGTCCCGTCGTGTGTTTAAGATAAAAAAAAGTTAATCAAGGATTTCTTAACAATAAAACTTAGGCCACATCCCATTGCTGAATTTCCTATAGTCAATCCCATTAACCGAAAGCAAATATCGCTTTGCCAACAAAAGAGTCTTTTCTAAAGGTTAAGACAAAATTGTTTTTTGTTCAAATCCTGTAATTAAGCTAATTTAAAGATTAAGATCTTTCATAAGTGATATTGGTTCAAGGCTTAATATCAAGAGATCTTTTTTCTTCTGATCTAGTCTATTCTGTACCAATTCTTTATAGCAACTTTAATGGTTTTGATCCACTATTGTTTTTTTACGATCATCAGCTGAAAAGCTAAACGTAATATTGGTTTTTCGTTTGCGAAAGCTGGGGAAAGTTGAAGGTTACGATTCCTGTCTGAAAATTTTGTATGTTGGTGATACTCAAATATATAATTGCACTGACAAGTACAACCGTCAACTCGCTTCCACTAAGCAATTTTTTTAGAATAACTGTCAATAGGTTTAAGTGCATTTCAAACTAAATACTTGAACAAAAAGCTGACAATTTTATCAAAAAATCACCTGTTGGTTGTGACAAAACCAAAAGGTGTCCTTCGCTCTCTAATCGGAAAATATTGAATTCAGATTATGCAACTCTGATCTGGTGTGTTGACACTTAGATTCGGAAAGACTGGCCGATCAAAACCCACGAAAGCAGCACGGCAGACCGAACGATTGTTTATGATTATGAACAAAGGCGAGATATGATACTTTTTATGATTTTCATATTTACGGGCTATATTAGGCATCAGAACACAATAAACAATTTTTCGCTCTCTTGAAATGTTGTTATGACTTGGTAAATTTTTGTTATGTGTCGGACGGGTCTGTCAAAAATTTCAAACGAAAATGCCTTTGCCTCAAATTCCCCTTTCGCGATTTCACGCAAAGGTATCGCTGAATTTAGAAACCGTTACGTTTGGTTGAAAAAATTTGTACCGTTTCAATGGACTCAGTTCTGATAATAGTGATATCCGACCACGCGAGGTACGGCTTTGTTACAGTATTCATGCAATAATCACATGCATTTTAAATTACTAAGCGTCCATTGAAAGGATGAAAGAAACACGATTTCATTGTTTCAATTAAACCGAAAATTAAATTCAAAATAACACCAGTTATTTTCTGCCATAAAAACTATTCACATTTGCTTTTGTCCGAGTTCATTACTTTAGGCTGGTATCATATATATATATACAAATTTTTTGCCGGCATTGGCACGATTCGGCTGCTAAATAAATAAAGTCAACTGTGTTAAAAAGTCAGACAATGTATTATAGTACGTTTTTATCATTCGCTAACAAAATTAAACAACCTTAACGAATTTCAACGTAGAAGATTCGTATTCAAAAGCTTTTCTGCCAGATTCTCTGTGAAAAGTCAGAACGAAGATAAACTATCTTGATAGATAGTTGTTTGGCATAAATGGTAGGCTAACCGGGAACGATATTCTACTGAGTTTGTAACAAACTGTTTGTGGTAATAATGAAGTATTAATTAAAGAGCAATCACGCAAATATTAAGAATATTTGCCAAATTTGATGGTTTAATTGACTAGGAGCGCGATTTTAAACAGTGACCTTCAACTTGACATTTCAAAATATTAGTCTGAAGCAATGGCTGTGAAAAATACACATTATAAAATATTGAAAGGGCGGAAGGGTTAATTTGACTGTGAATCTTTCACTGTTTCAAATAGTTTATCAATAGTTACAATAATAAATAAATGTTACTACAAAAATGAAACTACGTGGGGGCGGTTGCAGAGATTGAACTGCGTGGGCACAAAAAAGATTAGTATTGGTCTCGATAAATAAACATATAAACAAACCCGGCTTCCTAATCGTCCAGTCCTTACAGTCAGAAACTGAAATACGAGGATGTGGCTTAAGTACTTCGGGAAATGTAAAAAAAATACCCTAAAAATACCAAAGCTTGAAAATTTTCGACCCTAAATATACTTCGTTGCACAGATTTTAAAAAAAAAAGAGAGAAGGGAACCAAAGAAAAAAAATAACATGCTCGGTTTTTTTGCAACCCTAAAAATACCGTTTTTCTAAAATAACCTTGATTTTCTGTGAGAACCGTTAAAACCGATTTTAACCATAGCCAGGG
>JAOBRF010371622.1:0-10409 GCA_027575005.1 Sphenopus marsupialis | reverse complement strand
ATAGAATTAAATACTACAAATAAGCCATCTTGTTAGGTTTTTAATATTAAAGGTTTTAAAATAGTTTAAAATAGTTGCTAACTAATATATTTTTATCCGCTAGAAATGCATTTTTAGATTTTGGTTTTTAACAATAGTTTTTAATAATAGCTTTTTATCCCTTTGTTTTTTAATTAGTATATAACCAAGCAATCGATCGATAGCTCGTTTCATAGCCAATGAGAATATTGTAAAAATACTAGGACACTGAGGAAGGTCGAAAGACCGAAATATTTGTGTTTGATAAAGGGGTTCAAGGATTTTGCAAGTCTTCGTCGACATTTTATTCATATCGATTTTATCTGACGAGACAAGCAACTTTGTATCTTCAAGATCCTCCTTGTCTGACGCTTTGTGGGAAGGCCAGCATTCTTACTCTCAAGCCTATATATAAATACATATCTATATCTATATAAGAGTTTGAAAATGTAGAAACAAACGGGTACTATCCTAAACTGAAAAAAACTTTTCAGCTCTTAATTTTAAGTGATGTGACAGATTTAGCCTTTATCTACTTCCCTTTCTATTTTTAAACCTAAATGTATGCATTGAACTAAGTTAGATATCAACTTGTCTATTAGTATGAATACAGCCTTGTAAATAGCGTTAATCTTTAATCCGTTGTACTTGTCGTCAAGATAGTCACTGTTCTGGCCATGAAATTGTAAACATTATAGTATTTTACACAACCCCGCCTAGCATAGCTATATATCTACATGCAGGTACGTGATATTGTATAAATATTTTTTTTTTCTTTGCTGAATAAAAATTGTAGAATTGTAACTACAATACAAAACTTTATTTGTTTTGTTCCTTATGATTTTTTTTTCCGTACAGGACGATTGAGTAGCGCACTTGTTAATATTTTCAACACATAATCGACAACTTTCAGTTTCTTAACAGACATGTTTCGGCAGCGTCTTCTGCCTTCGTCAGTGCTTTAATAACTAGGTAATGGTACTGTATAAATAGGAAAATTAATGACAGTTGTGTTAGATACTGAGTTAACAGAAAAGTTTAGAATAATTTGGTTACATTTTACGATGCAAGTTTTTTTCCGTACAGTTTTTGATTGAAATGTTCTGTTTTATTCGACAAGTTTTAAAAGTTTCGTTTAGAATCAGCTCGGTCACGAAATCCATTTGTGACCGTTAGCGCGATACGACATTGCTAGAGATAGCACTGTCATGAATCCGCCGTGCATCTTCGTATCATAACACAACAATTGACTTTATATTTCAAAATATGGGTAATACACTTCACATTTATAAAAAAGTCAATTTTAAAATCCATGTCCCAACTGGGATTTTAGGCAACTGAAAAACCAGTAAAATCAGACTCTCGCAAGGAGCTGAAAAAGTAGACTTCGTCGGAAAATTGCATTATTATTATTATTATTATTAATATTACCAACTGACAAATTTTTAAGAATTTCGATTTTTCAAAGGTAATTTCGTTTCATTTGATTTTCAAAGTTTGTTATTTTCATTTAATTTGATATTTACAGGCAGCCATTCTTAAATAAAGAAAGTGACACAAATAATGCACAGATTTGAATGAATTCATTCTGTTTTATTATAACAAAATTGAGTCCAAGGCAGGACAGTTGCTTGGGACATATCATTACGATACACTTTTTGTTACAAGAGCCGAGATATATGCATCTTAGGCCCGCGCCCAATATCGAACTTCATACAGAGAAACCTAATGCTAATCAGCAAGTTCTATTGTTCTACCTTGTTTGCATTAAATTAGGCACAAATGAAGAGCGGCCTTAACTGCAGTTTGAAAAGGATCGCGATAAAACAAAAAAGGGAGGGCGGCAAATGAAAAAGCGGAAAAAAACAGAAGTGACAACGTAAATGGTAGAACAAGGGAGAACGCCGAAATTGCAACCGCCTACAAAACAATAATTAGAGAAATAATGGAGAACACAAAAATGAGCCTTAAAATTGCAAAATAGGAAGAAATCAAAGTTAATCAACTTTTTATTCTACGACATTTTTTAGATCTTTATTTTGTAATAATATAATATTCAGTGAATACGGTCCTACTGAAATCTCTTTTAAAACCTAGTTATGAAAACTCAAAACTTGTTCCTTTCCATTTTTTCAACTAGAGAGTACATGTTTTGCGATTGAATTGAAATTTGGTCTTAACATGAAAATGACACACATACATAAACTTTTTAGTTTAATATTTGCTTTGCAGACCAATTTTTTATTCTTGTGAACACCTACAATTGCGCCAAATTTCGTTTAAATAGTTAAATGGCTGGGCAACAACCAATTTTTCATTTTATGCGTCATTGTGACTTAAATTGTTCATTTAAAAGAAAAATTATATTATTTTCTTATGACCAACTATTTTTATGCCAATATTTGTTCAAATCAATGAAATGGGTGGGACGTTACAGGCTGCGGGCATCCGCCACCCCCTCCCCCAGTGACAATTTCAAAATCTTCGTGTAATTGTTGAACATGGTTTTACTAAAAGAAAATTTGGTGAAATCTTTATGGTTTTTTTTGCATTCATTTCTCCCCGATTTTTCGGACACATACGCACATGCGTAGCTTGTGTTCAGGTAGCTATTCGCCTGATGTTTAAAAAATTGTTGCCAACAAGAGTAACGTAATGCACCGAAACCTTGGTTTCATGTTGTTTTTGTTGGTACAAAGTGCTTCGGGAAAAACGTCCCGAAAGTGTAGAAACAATTTTTAAAACGCAAAACTCTTGAAGTGTACAAGACCCCCAACCTTAACTCTGCTTTAGTGTAAAAGTCCCATCCCGAACAAAATCCCAAGGATTATATTTTATTTTACCGTCAATGATAGACATGACCTTAGAACTTTGTAGTGCTTAAATTTTTTCTTGATATTCACGAGTTTGCGCCGATGACATTTGTAAATTTACTTCTTTGATTTCTTCACGCGGTCATAAAGATAAACTTCTTTGCAGGCATTTCAAGTGCGCATAGGTTTCAAGCAAAAACGTTATTTGAACGAATCCACGGGGTTTTTTTTACCAAGGTTCACAGTGATGGAAGAAAACGTGACGATCTGTTTATCGATACCGAAAAAGGATTTTTTAAAACGCACAATGCCAAATGAAACATGTAAAACAAAATCTGAAATTGGACAATGACCTGAAAACAAGTAAGAATAAATTTAGCTACGTATTTTCTGTTAAATTATTTAACTACGCATGCGTTCAGCCATTTACTCTTGTAGGCACAACAGCAATTGTTAGTGCCTGCTTTTTAAGTTTTTTTTGTGAATTTTACTCTTTAAAATGAGTCAAGTTATAAATACAAAGTAAAATAGATTTTAAAACATGGGATTAAGATATTAATGTGAAGTTGTTTAAAATATACCTGTTCATCAATAAGGGACCGGTCATAAAGTACAGGGGGGGGTGGGCTATGAAAAATTGGGAGTGGCTCACTAGTTTTTAACACGCTAAAAATGGTGAGTCAGGGAAAAAATGCACTGCAGGAGTGGGTCGTGTTAAATTATTCACATATCACCACAAGCATTAATAGATAATGTACCTAATTTTCCATATTAATCCAACTTTATATGACAACAAGAATTCACGTATTTTATATTTTGTTTCTTAAATCTAAAGAGTAGTCAGGAAATGGTTAATATATAAAATCTTGAACATTAATTAGCTTTACTGTGTGTTCATAAATCTTCATTTATATCATTTCATTCATCTTTTTAAACAACTTCTTTATATATCATCTTTAGTCTTATTCACCCCGACCATCACCCACAGAAGCATTATCATTCTCCTCCTCCTTCACATTATCATCATCATCATCTTCGTCATCATTATCATCATCATCATCTATAGCATGCAATACAACTTGTGAAACATTTGCTTTGACTGCTTCAACAGCATCCACTATAAATTGACCTTTACTTATTAATAGTTTTAGCCAGCGACCATCTCTCTTTTTTAAGCTGTTAAGGCCTATCACACTACAATGGTTGGAGGTTATCATATCACCATAAGATGACGAGTGACTGATTGCAGAGAGACTCTCTCACAATTTTTCTCTGCTCTTTCACGGCGTCGCTTCTTGCCTTTTGTTTTATTTTCTTTCACTCTTCTCTTCTTTGAGACGAATGTTTCTTTTGCAAAAGGATATATTCTTTTGTGCTTTTCTTTTTGGGTCTCTGCTCTAGTCAAAGTCTGATTAATGTTACTCTGCAATTCTGACTAAAGTGGTAAGCCAACGTTCCCCATGTAGCTATCCAGTACTGATTTTAGTGGAGGGGTAGGTCACTAGGTTTTTCTGCGCGTTTTGGTCCCATTCAATGAAAAGTGCAAATAATTGCAACGCAATAGATCGATCATACGGGACTAACTTCAGTTGCAAGAAAGGAGAGCAGGGAGACTAATGTTTGAGGAGGGCTTTGCTGCCGCAATGTTTCAAAACAATTCAAACTTTTAGTTATTATGGTTGTTGCCTTTTTTTCAACTCCCTTCCACGCGGCTGCACTAGTTCCAGGAAGCTTTACAAGGAGGGACAGGGTGACTTGTTTAGATTATTTCATTGTTTATTTACTCAGTAAATAAACGCACAGTCGCTAAAAAGCGTCCCTTTATGAAAGCGTCCCCTTACAGATCTTTTTTTTTTTGAATGAGAGTCCCTCTCTAAGAACAATACCCTTCCCCAGTAGTAGGAGGGACACTTTGACCCAAATAGCGGCCACCTACTAAACCTAATAGGTCTGACTCGACCCTCGCCACCGGTATAGGGATGAATGTGGTCACTGATTCTCCCTGCGGGTCATTCCAGCCGGGAAACCCAAGTGACGCCTGAGGAGCCCCACCCTAAAGTCCTAACACTCGAAAGAGTGTAAGGCAAAAGTCCGACCTAGTTCGCTAGTTAGGCGCGACCCCACTGTCTTAGGTCAGGCGGTGTAAAGTACTACTTCGGTAGGCAAAATTTCTACTTACGGGTGTGCAGAAAACGCCATGGGGCACCTCAGGCCGGGTTTTGCACTTCTTTACAATTTTTATTTTACGTGACGACAACGACAGGAAATTGTTTTCTGTTTTTTTGATTGGTTAAAAGCGACGACGCGTAGGAATAAGGATGACGTGATTGGTTGAAAAAGGATGACGTGAGCAAAAAAATTGGATATAAAATGAGAAGACGATGACGGCGTCGCACATATCGCCTTAGCAAGAGGAGAAGAAAAAAAAACAAAAAAAAGGAGAACAAAATGAAGAAAAAAAATACTAATATCGACGATGTGTTGTCGGATCAACAGGATGTTGATATGGTGTTTAAAGTGATCGACGGTGGTGAAGTAGACGAGGCTCGGTGGGGAAATGTTTCTGTGAAAAAAGACATGGCCGAACCGTGAAAGACAATGTTCAAGGGAGTGGATGAAGTAGAACAGCATGGAGATGATGTTGTTGCTCCTCCTGCTGCTGCTGCTGTGGTAAAAGAAGAGGAAGAGGCTGCGCAGCCAGTTCTCTATCCGTCAAAATTGGGGGCAGTGAATACAGTCGACAACTGGCGCAGTGAAGCTCCTAAGAATGGGGAACCTTACATGATTTTAGAATCGGATCCTCCTATTTACAAGTACGTCGAGAAAAGAGGAGTTGTTGTTGTTGGTGGTGCTGTTGATGATAAGTACAATAATGAGGTTGCAGGTGACGATAGAGCAGAATGGCAGCACGCTGATCCTCCCAAGAATGGGAAACCGTACAGCATTATGTTTTCTGAACCATCCATTAATGTCTATAAGGTTGAAGATAACAACAACAACAACAAAGAACAGAAACAAAAGAAAAGAAAGAGAGCATCATCGTCAGTGGTAACAACAACGAAAAAAAGAGGGGAAAGAAAGGGTGGTGGTGGTCAGAGTAAAAAAAAGAAAAAGAAGGTGACGGTTGCTGATAATAATGGCGCCGATGTTGTTAATGCTGAAATGAGTAACAAGCAACTGGTGAAGATAGAGGAAGAACGGCAGCAATGAGTGAACAGTACAACGAATGAGGTGCTTGCAGCAGCAGCAGCAAAAGAATGCATGGCGATACCCCAAAAACAACAGCAACAACCACCGGCATGGTATATACCGTTGTATTGGTGTCATCCAGCTGTGTTGAATTCGTGTTGGGGATTGCAGCAGCAACAGCAGCAGCAGCAGCAACAGTTGGATAGCGTATCTGAACTGTCCCAACCGAAGTGAAGGAGGGAATTTAAGTTATTGTTAAATATTTTTTGTATATTTTTGTTGTTGTAGTAATGAAAGACAAAAAGATTATTTGAAACTTATAAAAAAAAAGACACACGTGTTTGTTTTTTAAAACTTTTTTATTTAGATTTTTTCAACAATAACATTATAACAATATAGGGGTAGAGGCACATAAGACCTAAAAGACCCTTTTTTTAAAAAAAACTGATCAGTTATTCCTTTAATGGCTTGGCCAAGTAACACTTCTCCTGCTTTTGAAAAACTAGGCTCTGGAGTGATAATATTGGATAATACCCATCAAATCTTATCAACTGTAGAAGGACCTCGCTTACGTTGTAAATTTCCTCCCATTTGCTTCTTGTAATTACTTCTCCTTCTCTTTTGTCTTCTTCGCATTCGTCTCTTTCGTCTTTTCCGATTAGTAAACATAGATGTAACATTGATACGATGTTTTCTTGCCATGATAATGATGAATGGTTTCATGAAGACCCTTTGTGTTTTCTTGAAACTTTATATTTTTTCTGTTGATTGAATTAAAAAAGAAAATAAATAAAAAATAATAATTCACAAAGAATGTAAATGAAAGTGAAAAGTGTGGTACTGATATTTACTTTTTTATCTTCTTTTTAAATGAGTCCAGTCTTGAGCTAACGATCTAGGTTCGAGAGCGAGTATTCTTGCGCGTGAACGCGTACGTTGTGACACGAAAGCAGGGGAGGACGATTTTCGTTTTTGAACTCTTTGAACGATATCTCTTATTTTAGGATCGTCCGGTACTTCGCCGGCGTCGGCGGGAGATGTTTTAACTGTTTTTGTTGTTGTTGTTGTAACCGAAGGTATTCTTGTAGTTGTTTGTCTTGTACGAGGCATGGGTGTCGGGTGAACGGTGCGAAATCTCGTCGCTTCGGGAGGTGGTCTTCTTACCGGTGTTGTTTGTAATGAAGGTGCTGTCGTCATTTGACCTTGCTGAGCGCTAAAAAATAGCCGCGTAGCTGCAGGTGGTTTTGGTTGGGCTATTTGTACTGAGGGAGCGATTTCCGTATCGCCGTATTGTTTCACGATGTATCGCTTTTGGATGTTGAGTTGATTATAAAGACGCATCCATCGTTTGGAAGGAAGTTTGCTTTTGTATAAAAGATGACTCATCATAGCATCGATGTTGGCAAAAGAAAGTAATTGAGGTGTGATGGTTCGTTTCTTTTGGTACGCTAATGCTTGCTGATCTTCGGGAACGAGAACCATACGCGTGGCCATGGCGGTTTATTTCAAGTCCTGAATCGAGGTCCGAGAAAGATACTCGGCGACGGCGAAACGATCAATCCTCCTTTTCTGAGAGATGGAAGAAATTCTTTAACGGAAGATAACAATCCCGATCATTGTTGATTCAATAATCTTTTCTTTCGTTTGAGCGGTGTCCTTTTATGGACGAATTTTCGAAAAAAACGCGCTTTTGGTCGAAGTCTGTTTTTAAAACGATCGGTAGTAAGGCGACCGTTACTTAATATGTTTTCGACGATTTCTTCCAAGGCTTGAATTTGTCGAGGTGTAGCTCGGCGTATGAGTGACTGATAACCTCTTGTCGATTGAGCGCGGTGAAGGCGATTCAAAAAATCACTTTCACATGGCACTATCGGCGTTGTTGTCATGCTAAAACTGATCGATCGAGGCACTAATCTGGCGTTTTATAACAACGTTTTCCTACGACGTAAATGAACCAAGGCTTTCACGGGACCAGCGGGATGTACAACGTCTATTTCTCCGCCTCTTCCTTTTACGCTAAATTTCGTCAAACAAAGACGACTTGTGCGTAAAGGCACGTAGATTCTATTTGGAAAAACGTGTTTCACAAGCCACCCGTAGGGTTGAGAGGACGGTGCGATACATCTTAACATGGCTTTGTCCGTGTTGCCGTACGGTTCGGGTTGAATAAAATCGCTCGTGACGTGAATTTCTCTTAACGTGGTTACAGGGTCGTGGATATACAATTGATAATAGTTTGAATCCTTATTCGGCGAGACTGGCACGTTTACGTTTTCCTTAAAATTGAAAACGTCGTTTAGCCATACCATGTTTGGTATGATGATTTCGGTAACAGGTTTGAAATTTTTAAAACCTGCCAGATGAGCAAGTGTTGTTGTCACTGCCATTTCACACCCTTTTTTAATGATGACGGCTCCATCCGCTGCACGTAACATTGAAAACGTCGTTTAGCCATACCATGTTTGGTATGATGATTTCGGTAACAGGTTTGAAATTTTTAAAACCTGCCAGATGAGCAAGTGTTGTTGTCACTGCCATTTTACACCCTTTTTTAATGATGACGGCTCCATCCGCTGCACGTAACATAAAACCTTGATCGCTGTTTAATTCGTTTACTTTCATCTCCTTCAAGGTGTTTATTATAGCTAATAGCATGGTGTCTCCGTTCGGGTTACTGCTTATATGTTCGGTCTTGATCGCTTTGCAAAACATGGATGACGAAACGCGGTATGAAGCATTAAGAGGTCGAACGGGTGAATCGATCAAGATTCGCCATTACCAATTGTAGTCTTTGGATATAGCATAGGCGCCTTGAAGGTAAGTTATTTCGCATAAAGCAGCTTACCAATGACCTCCCTTAAGATTAGTTCCTAAATTCTTTTCACCTAGATGTAGGTTATGAAATTCGTAATTGTGATCTTCTCGAAATTCTTTGTGTTCTGACGTAAAAACGCGATAATGCTCCTTTTCGTCTACCATGACTGACGATGATGAGCGCAAAATGAGTTCTTACAATTAAGTGTCGATCGTTTTATCTTTTTTTTATTAAAGACGTTGTTCTGCGCGTCTTGCTCTTTCGACGTAGGGTGGACCGGCTCCAAAAGGATACGTGTAAACCAGCGTTTTATAAACCGTTACTTTATCAGGAAACAAACCGTTTCGACGTGGTACATTACGATTGATTAAGTTCGGAGCAGCAGGGTCACCACCACCATCACCACCACCATCACCACCACTACCACCGTCACCGTCACCATCACCATCACCATCACCATCACCATCACCACTACTATCACCATCACCATCACCACCACCACCACCACCACCACCACCACCACCACCATCACTACCACCATCACCGTCACCATCATCATCACTATTACCATCACCATCACTACTACCATCACCACCTCTTCGTCGTCTTCCTTGTCTTCCTCGGCTTCCTCTACTTGCAGGTATTTGCAAAGGTGAAGAGGAAATACTTGATGGTGTAGAAAATCTCGAAGGAGGGGTGCCACGGGCTGTTGATGGCCATTACCGTCGTCATCGTTAGGGTTTTCAATGATTACGTTTGGAGAGAGCGGTGATGGTGGTGGTATTACTCGAGCTCTTGGCGTTAGAGTTTTATAACCTACATAGGGTCTAGGACTACGAATGAGTGCTGGTGCTGCTGTTAATGATGACGATGACGCCGCCGGTCTGTAGACGGATCTTTGTGGCGAACGCGACGTTCGTTGAAGTGAAGTTAGTTGTTCATCCAACAATTCCAAGAGAGCGTCTGCTAACTCTGGTTCTAAATTTAAATCACTTCCTTGTGCCAAAGTTAAAATTCATAAAAAGTCTACAATATTGACAGGCTGCTGCTCTTGCATTTTTTGTAAATAATTTTCAGCTTCCATAAGAGATAGAGGCTAATAAATCGTTTGTATTTTCATTACGAATGTTAATCGGTGTCGACGTGCCCATTTTTCCTTTTCCTTATCCGGTATGTAACAATAATGTGGATTTTCAAAAGGTAACACGTTCGATCTAAGTCTGTACGCATCTGGTATCATTTGTTAAAGGTCGAACAATAAATAAAACAAGAAAAAGGTTTATCTTCGATGGTTAAGAAATAACCGTCCATGGCGTAATTTAAAGAGTCACGGTCAACCGTGATGCTTTGCGGACGATTTGTTTTGATAAAGGCCTGGAGATTTTGACTGCGTGATCGACCGGCTGTGAAATTGTGTCTGCTTGTGGCACAATGGAATACACTGAAACGGACACCGAGATTACCGTAGATGACCCTGAAAATGGTAGACCCAGAAAGCATTATGGGTCACTAGATTTGTGGCCGAAAGAGAATTTCTGCTTGTGGTCGCGGCTGTTCCGGAAAGGAAAATTGTG
>JAOBRF010370511.1:0-10433 GCA_027575005.1 Sphenopus marsupialis | reverse complement strand
TGCAAAAGGGGTCGAGCGGATGGGGACAGACAACTTCGCTGATCTCTGCCCCCAACATAAACAAAAATAGTGTTATATACATACTTCATTTAAGTTCGTACATATTGGCAGCCGTTGGTGACCGCAAGCGATTGCAAAGCTGCAGGCAAAGCTCAAAGATGCAGTGTAGTATTTGAAAATTTAAGATACAAAACGCCCGTGCCTGATTGGCATATAGAGATATAAAAAATGCATTCTATACGTTTGTCTATTTACTTATAAATCTACAGAACAATAAAAAAATCAAAAAATCAGAAGGATTTTAAGGTAAGAAACTTCTTTTAAACTCTTGTCTGTCTCTCTACCTACATAAAAATATAAACAGTATATTGATGGATTTCGTTTTACTGACTAAAAAATACTAAACGTCATTAATTGTGTGACCAGTATTTCACTGTTAGGTGCAACACCAAACCCTCTTGCGGTGATATTTTTACATGTTGAGATAGACAAACATTCTGATCTTTGGCGAGTTGCTGGTGCATTCCGGTAATGTCTCCAGCGATCGTACTCTTTTTAAGTTCTGAAATTCTATGACTTTCCATGAATTTTTCCATGATCTTTCACAATATTTCAGGACCTTGTGCTGTTCAATTCTTTGCTAAATTACATTAAAAGAACCTTCAATTACTCTTTACCTGGCACTTTAGCCAAGATGAAGGAAGAGTACAGCTGTTACTTTGAGATGATTGTGTAAATGAAGGGGTTTTTTTCTATTCTTTAAGTTATTTTTGTACAATCCTACCCAAATTGTATCGATTTCCATAACTTTCCATGACCCTAATCGAAATTCTATGGCTTTCCAAGCCTGGAAAATGAAATTCTAAAATTCCATGATTTTCCAATTTTTTCATGACTCGTGCGATTCCTGGGCTCGAAGTATACACCACTTCAACGAACCCCGGCCTCGCTTCCAGGTCGGGGACTGGACGCCAAATTTAGGCTAAAAGATCCCCGAAGGCACAACAAACACTTCTCGTGCGAATCGCAAATTAGCAAATATCGACGAAAGACAAGAACATAACACAATTCAAGTTTGAAGCTCAAGACCCTCGAGAATCGCATAGAACTGTTGCTTTTACCCCCAATTTGGTACCCAGTCTCCAACCTGAAACTGAGGCCACGGTTCTTTAACGTGTTCTAGTGACTTGTGGTGAACCTCTGCCTCGTCTTTACTTTTTTTATTATTTTTAGTTTATCTACTTATTCTTCGTGGCATGTCTGTAAAGTAGCTAATATACAATAGCTAAGAACATTGACCACGTTAAATAAAGGTTATTGTAATACTGTATTTTGGCACAATGTTGAGCACACAGGGTTTACACAGATTGTTTCAGTTGAAACTGTTGGACTTTTTTAGGACTTTTAAGGAACTTTTAGAACCTTTCGATATGAATACTTTTAGATTTTACTTTATTTGGAAACCTCATTCTGATATTGGGTATAAAAAACAAATACTACGTGACCGTTTCATTGGGTGATAACAAGAATCAACCGGCATCTATTTATCATCTATCATCTAAGGGTGAGTTTTATTTGGGGGAGGGTATTTCCTTTATTTCTCAACGAGCATCCCTATCGTTTTCACTCCGAAGTACCCCAGCCCCCACCCCACCCCATCCCCCTCGCACTGGCTATTTACCAACTTTTCCTAACTTTGCTACCTACAGTACTAAGATTTTTTTTGACAGCACTGCTACATATAGTACCTTCAACTTCACGCGGTTTTCACGTTCTTCTTCAAGTTTCTCCTGTATTCGCTTTTTCCTGTATTCTTCATAAGCGAATGGTTCTGCAATAGCCCTTGCCTGGAGTGAATCAGAAAACAAACCATGAGAATGATAACGGTAACACTAACAGTAACGAGAATTGTAACCATAAATACACTTTAATGTTAACGAAGGCGATAAAAAATGTCCTAACAAAGCTCAGTACGTGAAGGTAAAATTATCGCACTCAAATAAAATACAAACTAAATTATCTAGCTAAAATCGAAATTGGTCTATTTCTAATACATCTACTGTGTCTACTGTGTTTTTAAGAATGTGCGCTTGATTTGATGGTTTTGTTCGCGGGCAGTGGAGCGTAAACCGGCCTATCAATACCAAAGTAATTATATCGTCACGCTGCATACACAATCTCAGAATTAAGAGTTAAAATTGTAAGACCAGTTCCGAAAACAATACGTTTCAAAACCGAAGGATCAGTTTACAGTAAAAACACTCGGCCCTGATTTGTCTCCTCGACGCCTCAACTCGGAATCGCTTCCAGAATGACTGATGGAAACATAAACCGTTTTCTCTCAAAATTAAAATGTCGCACGAGGAACCGAATTCTGATAACTCGAGAGGTAACTCCAACGAAAGGAGCTTAGCACACACATTGTACACACATCCCGAGTACAAGATATCAGAGACAACATTCGCACTTTACACGCTAGTTTTTCTTATAAGAACATGAAACTTTCGGCTGAGGGCGCGCTGTTCTTAACTTTTTGGCGATTTCAGCGTCAAATTGTTCCTAAGCTATTCATATTTGCTGGTATTTCCAAACAGTGGATCAGTTGTCCTATTTCCTGGTATTTCCAAACAGTGGACTAGTTGCCCGGAACAATAAAAAGGCGCTAAGAAATTCATGTTTGTTATTGTTTCATCGGCAACAGTATGCGATAAAACCTTCAAATTAGCGAGCTTACTTAATACTCTTCAAGCGCCTGATGACCCAGCTAATTCTAACAAGTCTTTGTTATACTGCAGCGTGTTATACAATCTCCAATACGCTTGTTGTAAAGAGCCGTCAGAAATGTTACTATGAACAAACTCGATCAAAATTTCAGTCTGGTGATTGTACTTAACTTGTTCTTAATTTTTGGGCAAATCTCAGCCCTGGTGTTCTTATAAAGTTTGTTGTTACAAAAAAAAGAGTGTATGTCTCAAACCTTTCCTTCGGCTTCTAAAATTCTGATCCGGGGGGGGGGTTACTCCCCAAAATCCTCACCCTCCTTATAACCAAACTCTGCGATTTTCCCTACCCATTTTATGACCTGGGGGGGGGGTCATGACAAAGAAGTGATTTCTTCTAAAACACGGTTTCGAGTCCAGGGTGCAAAAGTCGATACCCTATTTATTACCAAAACGGCTGAAAAACCATACCCTTTGGGGCTGCACATACCTATATAGTACCCCTCGGGTTTCTGATATAAAGTTGGAAAAGTGCCAGAGTATGTTGCCCCTGACATCCACGGTAGTGTGGATCTGCTGGATTTATAAAACGCTAAATACATAACAACCCATTTGAAAACCTAAGCAATTTTATTTACCTTGTGGTATAATCGGATATCCACGAAATATCCATGCATGTAGGCACGTAGTAGATTTGTTCCGATTAGATGAGACAGGCCTACGAAGCACAAAATAAACAACTGGTTTCAAACAAATAGAGTGTTTGTGGAACCGACAAGTTGACTACAGTTGATATTGTTGTAATTTGGCGCATACAATTTAAAAACAAAACAGCATACAAACAGATTTACAAAGCTAACCTTGCGTTTGAACTGCAACCTGTTGACAAAACGTCGTTGCAGGTTTTAAGTAGCAGGCTCTGTTAGTTTTCTTTAGCGAAACAAACGTGGCTTAACATTGGGTATCAATGGAAAATGGCAAGGCAGCTTTGAAACTTTATCAAAAGAAATAATGTAAACTGCAAGATAATTGAATAGAATAGAATCTATAAACAAACAATTTTGAACAGTCGTAAGTGTAAATAAGACAGGCCAGTTAAGGAAACCGCACAGTTGAAGCTCACCTAAGCTATCGAGGTCTTCTTTGGTTACAAACTTGTAATCATCATAGACTGCAACCAAAAAGAAAGTGTGAAGTTGCAATAAAAAAAATTATCACCGCCATAATCACTAGAGTAATAATCATAGAATTATTACCGTATACCATCAACTACGCCTCCGAACGGCAGCGGTTCAAACAAAGAATTCTTTTCAGGTTTTGTTAAACATATTAAACTCAGCCATCATCATCATCGTCCTCCTCCTCCTCATCATCACCATCATCGTTATTATCACCATCAGCGTCATTGTCATCATCACCATCATCATTATCATCATCAAAAGCAGCAGCAGCTACATCGCCACCAACATCACCACCATAATCATCACCATAACCACAATCATCAACCATTATCACCACCACCATCATCACCATCGTCATCATCATCATCATCATCAAACAGCTATCGTTTAAAATCCTGTTTCTGAAAAAGAAACCAGTTTACATCCAAGAGGGATTCACTTTTAGGCTTTGTTAAAAATATAAATAAAAACCTTTATTTACGCCTCAACTTACTAAGCTGTATGACCAATACTAAGCCATGTTACTAAACAAGGAGATGGTTCAGATCTTGGCGCAAAGGCTGATTTTTGTGAGGAAGCAAAACCGGAATCCCGAGAGAAAAACCCTCAGTGTCTAAATGCGACAGCCAAACTGAACCACAGGGCTGGAGACAGAATGGTGGACAGTGGAGGTTGGAGGTACGAGTACTAAATACTTAGCCATCCTGACTAATGTTAAACATTTCCTACAGTACTTTCACAAATAATGAAAAGAAAAGGGTGGGGTGTGTTGGAGATGTTGGGGGAGGGGAGGATGGGGATGGTGGGGAAAGTCTAATAGACCCCGCCTCATTTTACCCTGTCCCTAAATATTAATGGTATGAGAATAGGATTAGTTCCACGATACCTGTGGGCTGCTGGTCCTCCTCAAGCTCTTCTGTCAGGTTGTCGAGGAATGAGCACCACCGAGGTGCTGGGCCGAGTGACTATAAATGAACAAAATCAAACCATCAGGGTAGCAGAGGGTCGGATGTTGTTGTTGTCAGATTTGAGCAGGTTATATTAAAAAACATTTCTAGCAATCACCCGGCATTTATTAATATCGTGGCTTTGTGATCTAAGCAAAAAGTGATGGCAATTCAAACGGATGTTAAAAAGCTAATAAAAAACCTTTCAACATTCGAACTATGGTGGAAATATATATATCCAGATGAGAAGTACTGGAGCTTTCTGGGAAGAGATCGAAGAACAATCAAGTGCAACTTGGTCATTTTTCTTTTTTTTATTTTAGTCATCAGTCGCACCTCCCATCTCTGTGGACCCAGGATCGAATCCTAGGCTCCTTCGCCCATCTCAATCTGACTCGGAGGGTTTTTTCACCGGTTACTCCGGTTTTCTTCCCTCAAGATCGACAAAAAGGCCTGCAGTTAATCGGGAAACCTTGTTGAAGTCGCGCTTTCTCTTTGGAAAAAAAACTAATAAAATCCAAAAAAAAAATAAAAAATAAACTTTTCTATTGCACACGTGAACCCACTGTTTAGCTTGCTCATCGTTACTTGACCACGTTTCCCTCATCAAACTTATAAAACTTTCGATTGTTAAAATAAATTTCAAAATTATAATAATAATAATAATTTATTAATTTCTAGCGTGCAGGTGTCAACCATACGGTTTTCAAATGCGCGTTACACGAAGACAAGCTAATTAAATTAAAGTATGAATAAAATCTAACGGTAGGCTTCTCGGAACAAGTGATGCTTTAACTTTGCTTTAAATGATTCTATAGATATGTTTGGATTCCTAAGTTCGATAGGAAGACAGTTCCAAAGCATTGGCGCGGCTACAGCAAAGGTTCTATCACCAAGCGTAGTTAGTGTCCTTTGTTTCGGTTGAGCAAGTAGGAATGAATCGTTTGATCTAAGACCGTAACTTGAATTTCCTTTGAAAGAGATGAGTTCGTGAAGATAGTTCGGTGCGGCTCCTTTGATTGCCTTAAAGGTGATCAAGATTACCTTGAATTTAATTCTATCCCTTATCGGTAGCCAGTGAAGATCTTCTAATAGGGGGCTTATATGACAGAATCTGGGTGCATTATCATAAAACAAAAAGTTAAAAAACAAACTTTTCCATTGCGATGTTTTACAAGGTTAAATCTTAAATATCTTAGAGTTACTCGACCATGTTTGCCTCGTCAAACTTTCGATTATTAGTGAGAGAAATTCCAAATTATCATAAGACAGTAAAAATGCAAGATATGTTCACAAACTTTCATTTAGAAAGAAAAGGCCAAGAGGGGCCGTCCACTAAAAACAACTAATAAAAATATAGTTTGAAGTAACTTAAAATTTATGTGGCTCACCGGAATGTAGTAAATCAGCATTTTAGGTGATTCCGTGGCAAGAAAGAGAAGACCTGAAAATAATGATTAAGCAACAAATCAAAACGTTTATCAACCAATAACGAAATTCTGTGTATATACTAGTACCTGATGTAAAAAAAATTCTACAGAAATGCTGGCCTACTGAATGTACTTCTAAAATATTTAAGGGAAATAACAAAACAAACACATCAAGCTCTTTCATTACCCCACCTTTTATGTAAATAAAAACGAAATCAAAAGAGAAATGAAAAGTTAGTTGACGAACTCACCAGAATCATCGAAAAGACACAAATCGTTGATATCTGTTTGGGGTTCTATTGAGGTCAACGGCTTTCCCTTTGAAGAAAATTAAATAAAAAACAGGAAATAAATGCAGAGATATCACGATCTTACTATCTATTATGCTGCAGGAAGTGAATAAAGTAAGTACGTAGATAGATTATAGTACAGCTATATCGTAAATGGTTAACGTTAACTATAGTCATACCATGACCGGAATTACGAATATTCAAAAAAGTGTTGCCTTTTACAGAACGTTTATGTATAAACTAATGATGCCACGACCATACAGTAACGATCTTCACTGGCACGTGATGTGGTTATCGGAATACCTTCACTTTGGCTATGAAACAGGGGAAAATGCATTTCTTTTGTCAAAGGGCTAAAGCACTGTTGCAACAAACGAGTGCTAGCTGCGTCTATGTTTTTTATCATCATCATTGCCGTCGTCATCGCCAAAAGGTCCCAGGTTCAAATCCCAGCTCGGCCAAGTGTTGAACATTTGTGTGACGTTCTTTTCGCCAAAATCGACTCAGCTTTCCATCCTTACGAGTTTGGGGTACCAACTTCTGCTGGGGGCTAACCCGTGATGGGTCAGGGTCCTGTCCAGGGGGACTCAGACCCTCATTCGCTTATGTAACACTACAGAAACTGAAGATAAACACAGGCTCTATTCGACCACTTTGGCTCGTAAAAGGATTTAGCTTTAGCTCATCATCATCATCACCACCACCACCACCACCATCATCACCACCACCACTACTACTACCATCACCATCATCATCATCACCATCATCACCACCACCACCATCATCATAATCATCATCACCACCACCACCACTACTACTACCATCACCATCATCATCATCATCACCACCACCACTACTACTACTACCATCACCATCACCACCACCACCACCATCATCATCATCATCATCATCATCACCACCACTACTACTACTACCATCACCATCATCATCATCACCACCACCACCACCATCATCATCATTATCACCAATACCACCACCATCATCATCATCACCACCACTACTACTACCACCATCACCATCATCATCATCATCACCACCACCACCACCACCATCATCATCATCATCATCTCCATCCTCATCACCATCTTCACCCTCATCCTCAACCTCATCGTCATCGTCATCGTCATCCTTATCCTCATCATTAAAATATGATAAATCGACTGCCCATTTTTTTTTAATTCACCCAAACTCCTTTTGGTTAAGGTATTGACTAATGCAGATGCCAATCTTTTTCGAAATAGCTGTATACCAGTACATACACTGTCTTTGTCCCATATCTTAAGAATCTTGTTGTCTACTGAGAGAACAACTCCAAGTTGCTTCTGAAAAGCTAAACTCTTGATTGGTAGGCCATACTGATGATCCTTGACGAGCAGCGGTTGACTTGACCTCAGGTCATACAGTAGAACCTGGATAAAAAGACATAATATTTTCAGCCACATGAACAACAAATTAAACCCAAGACTGGTAAATAGAGGATATCACATGGCGGATTTCAGATGTGGAGTTTATCTTCGAGTGAAATATTCTTTTCCATGAGAAGATAAACGCCATATTTATGGCATTTTCACAATCATGCGCAGTGTCCATATCCCACTGTTTTGGCGGACCACAGGTCTTACAAATATCACCGAATCCTGTCACTCTGACAAAACAATGGGTAATAAACACTGAAAATCATTATGAAAATACCTTACAAAGGAAAAAAAAGAAGGACGTTATATCACGGAAAGATTGCCATTTGTAAGACTTGTTGCCTGCTAAAATAGTGGGATATACACTCTGTGCATGATTATGAAAGTGCCTTGTAATTACTGAGTTTTTAACCGATGCACGAGCGACGAGCTTCGTCGAACGGCGGGAAAATCTTGATATCACTCACATGTGTAGATACTGAAATTCGCGCTCTGATTGGTTGTTTTTGATATCTTCATATGAGAATGATATCAGTGAATGATACCATCTTTATTTTCGCGCTATAATGTGGCCGATATTAAAGTATATGATATTTTTTTATCTCCCTAAATATCATGGTTTTGGAAAGTGCGAGTTTTGTTTGCCTGCGCTTGGTATGAAAATTCCGATACAAAGCAAAGTCTTGCGGTTTGCTATGGTCCCCTCACCATACTAAAACACAGCTTTGTAAATAACTAAATTATTTTTGATGGCAAATAAAATGAACTTGAACCTGAACTACATATCTATTATTTTTTATATATTTGAAAGCTTGTTTTTATTTTATCGCCAGGATACGCATGCGTATACGCATGCGCCGTACATTTCTTCTCAGTTTACATTTCATTTGCGAGGAGCTGGTGCGAGAAAGGTCCGCTACAATCTACAGCGCAGGAATCTAATGCAGAATGAAGGCGAACCGAGAGTAGTTACAACGGAGCAACGTTCGTCACGATAAAGACAGGATTTTCTTTCCTGATGGAATGTCGGCAGTTCCACGTGATGTTTTTAGAGTTACAACCTTCGGTCTTCGAAACTACTAGCCTGTAGTTCGGGACTAATTAGTTTCATTCAAATATGGTCAAAAACTAGGAAATTTTGCAAAACACAGAACTTAGAAACCACAATATAACTAAAATGACGTCAGCAAAATTTCCCCCAAGGTAGTCAGGCAAGCAGTAGAATCCCGAAATCTCATTGGCTGTTTTGTTTTTACGCTTGTTTGTGAGTGGCTAAAAAAAAGAGAGGATTTAAACTTCAAAGGTCAATTTGGGAATTAAATGACCTATTTTGACAGTCATTTCAAAATGAATGTAATAAATGGCGATATTCCAATTACCACTCAAAAACAAGTATTCGTGGGATGACGTAACAGAAAAAAAGTCCCAGGTAGTTCAGATACTCCATGGCCATTTAAAAAATTAATCATAATTTATTCAGTAAAGACATATTTTGATTTTGTATTTACATTATAATAACACGATGCAAATCCTATAATCATCTACTCTTCGGTGCCAAATAAACGGGAGGGGTCGGAAAATCTAAAAAGAATTGTTCATTGTACACTGTACCATTATATGCATGATTAGAACACAACCATTTCAGGTCTGAGAAAACTCTTATATCTCTTCCAGTAACTCCAAAAAAACGTCCCATTTTGACTCCTGTAAAGGACAGTACACACAAAAAAATTGAGATTAAGAAATCCGAAGATTTAATAAACGGGGGTCCTAAAAAATCGAAATTTTAATACGCGGGGGGACGTTTATTTGACACTTAAGAGTACAGTTTAACCCCATCATAGAAGCTAACATGATACGGATTGTTTATATTGCAGTCTAATAATCTCTAACTAAAAATCAATGTACCCCCTTTAATAGACTATTTTGCGCTCCACTGTTCTCAAACTTGAAAGCCTTCAAGTCGAGGCTAAGTGCTTATTTCTGATACATTTACAGGGTTCGTACAGAAAGTTGCAAACAAAAATTAAGGAATTTCCAGAACAGTTTAACAAATTTTCAGGATATAATTTTTTGGATTGTACACGCTATAGCACTCTCCATCTCCACGAATTGTGAGTGCTCAAAAACAAAAACAAACAATCTTCCAAATTATTTTCGAGTAACTTCGTCTAAATACTTCACCAACTTCTATTTAGTTGTACATGCATAGACATAGTACAAAATTCTTTAAAAGTTTTTCTTTAAATTTTCCAGGACATTTCCAGAACATTTCTCGAACTTCGACTTTTCCAGGCCTGGATTTTGTTTTCTAAAATTCAAGGACTTTTCCAGGCCTTGATTTCGTTTTCAAAAATTCAAGGACTTTTCCAGGCCTGGATTTTGTTTTCTAAAATTCAAGGACTTTTCCAGGCCTGGATTTTGTTTTC